>CM059312.1:7830000-7850000 GCA_030340665.1 Neosalanx taihuensis | reverse complement strand
GCAGACACACACACACACACACTCACCCCCACACACACACACACACACACACAGAGTGACAAGTGTGACCGCCATTGAGCTCAGACACCCTCTCACCACCTCTAAGTGCAAACACACACGTTCTGAAGAATGGGGGCCAGTGTCCACACACACACACACACACACACGCCCTCGGTGTATCCTAACACCTCCTCCAGACGTGACTCAGAAGCTGTGGTGTCCTTCTCATCACCCTGCAGGCAGCTGAACTACTTTGGGTCAAGAAACATATCAAGGCTGAGAGGCTAGGAAGAGAAGCTTTCAACTGCTGTGTGTGTGTGTCTGAGTGTGTGTGTGTGTCCTCAAGTGGTGCTCAAACACACAGTCGTGGCTAAAACACTCTTCATGTTCCGCAGCCTTTGAAAGGCGCTCCAGTTCACAGTCGATCCGACAACACAAAAGGACAAACACTGTTGTCATTTCACCACTGGAAAAAACGTTTGGTTGAAAAATAAAAGTAATCTATAGACCAGTACCTCACATAGAAGGAGGGATGGAGAGAGGAGGGAGAGGAAGAGAAGGAGAGAGACAGAAGGAAAGAGAGAGAGGAGAGATAGGAGAGAGGGAAGAGGTAGAGAAGAAGAGGTAGAGAAGGAGAGAGAGAGAGAGAGAGAGAGAGGAGAGGGAGAGAGAGAAAGAAGAGAGGAGAGAGAGAGAGAAGAGAGAGGAAAGCGGTAGCGAAGGAGAGAGAAGAAGAGAGAGAGAGAGAGAGAGAGAGAGAGAGAGAGAGAGAGAGAGAGAGAGAGAGAGAGAGGGAGAGAGGGAGAGAGAGAGAGAGAGACAGAGAGAGAGAGAGGGAGAGAGAGAGAGAGAGAGAGAGAGAGAGAGAGAGAGAGAGAGAGAGAGAGAGAGACAGGGAGAGAGAGAGAGAGAGAGAGAGAGAGAGAGAGAGAGAGAGAGAGAGAGAG
Organism: Neosalanx taihuensis; assembly: GCA_030340665.1. NCBI lineage: Eukaryota > Metazoa > Chordata > Actinopteri > Osmeriformes > Salangidae > Neosalanx > Neosalanx taihuensis. The sequence continues at coordinate 7,849,053 of CM059312.1, read as the reverse complement.
AGAGAGAGAGAGAGAGAGAGAGAGAGAGAGAGAGAGAGAGAGAGAGAGAGAGAGAGAGAGAGAGAGAGAGAGAGAGAGAGAGAGAGAGAGAGAGAGAGAGAGAGAGAGAGAGAGAGAGAGAGAGAGAGAGAGAGAGAGAGAGAGAGAGAGAGAGAGAGAGAGAGAGAGAGAGAGAGAGAGAGAGAGAGAGAGAGCCTGCAGGGCACAGTGGGAGAACAGAGCAGAGAGTGTTAGCATGAGTGAGAGGTGTGGATATTGGAGGCATGATGTGTAAATGTTGGTTGGGGGAAATGCCTTTCCAAAGAACCCTGATTGGTGAGGACAGTGAGACCACAGATGAGGGAAAACATCAATAATACATCGCCCTGGCAACCCTGTGTAGGAAGAGAGACAGAGAGAGACGGGGAGAGAGAGAGGGGGAGAGAGAGAGACAGAGGGGTGGGGGGGGGGTAATGGCCATGAGAATGGCAGAGTCCTTTGTTCATTGTAAACACGCGCACACACTTTCACACACATGCAGTATTATGCAAATAGCCCCCTCAGCAACATTGTGAGCTGTCAGTGTGTGTGTCCTCTGGGTGCAAGGAGTCAGCCTCATTAAAAACAAGTACAGGCGTGTGTCTGGGTGTGTGTGTCTGGGTGTGTGCGTGTGTGTGTGGTCTGCTCCGGTGTATTCACTGGGCCCAACAAAGGACCCTACTGTACAAAGCCTGCATTCTGTCTCTCCAAATGCTACTTTCAGGTGGCTGTCAAAAGGCATCGCCTTGGAAACGACTCAAATGTCGCCAGAGTCAGATGGACAGAATAAGCGTGTGGTAGGACAAAGGAGGAAGAGAGCAGGGGAGGAGGAGAGGAGGAGGGGAGGAGGGGAGGAGGAGGGAAGGAGGAGGGGAGGACGAGAGGAGGAGGAAGGGGAGGAAAGAAAAGGAGAGATGAGTAGGAGGAGAGATGAGGCCAGAAGGACATAAATAGAGGAAGTCTATTGTCTGTGTGTCTGACAAGAGTTGAACTTGATGTGTCTGTCTGTGTGTGTGTGTGTGTGTGTGTGTGTGTGTGTGTGTGTGTGTGTGTGTGTGTGTGTGTGTGTGCGCGCCTGTGTGTCTGTCTGTGTGTGTGTGTGTGTGTGTTCGTGTGTGCGCCTGTGTCTCTGTCTGTGTGTGTGTGTGTGATCAGGAGCCACATTAAGTAACAGTGGCCCCTCCTGTTTGTGATGTGCTGGCCCCACAGGCGGCTCCCGAGGTGTCGGCTTCATCCGCTTTGATAAGAGGATAGAGGCAGAAGAAGCCATCAAGGGCCTCAACGGACAGAAGCCGTCTGGTGCCGCCGAGCCGATCACGGTCAAGTTCGCCAACAACCCCAGTCAGAAGACCAGTCAGGCTCTTCTGTCCCAGCTGTACCAGTCCCCCAACCGCCGCTACCCAGGACCCCTCCATCACCAGGCCCAGAGATTCAGGTGAGGCATGGGGCAAGAGAGGGAGAGGATGTGTGTGTGAGAGGGGAGGGAAGGGGAGTGGAGGGATGTGTGTGTGTGAGGGGAGAGAAGAGGGGAGGAAGGGGGAGGAAGTTAGTGAAGCTAGTTGTGAAGTCTGTGTTTCTTATAGTCAAACTTTATTTGACGGTTCTGCTTGTAAATCCTCTTGATAGGATACTTAAAATCACAATAAAGGTGTTGAAATGAATGACAGGCCAGATAAAGTCATTAAGTTTATGCTTAATACAGATTGTAAAACGCTGTTAACTTTTAAGTGCTACCGATTGTTTTTAATCGTCCTATTGCAAGAAAATAAAAGATAACTGACAGAACCAACGAACCCAGATGCAGATTAGAGGCTAAAGTCATCCAGTGACTCCTCACAAATACAAAATGGCCGCTACAACGTCGGCTGTTTTTGTTCCCAAAAAAAGAGCGAGTTCTTCACAGCTCCGCCCATTTCAAAACCCAAAACCAGCAAGAGAGAGAGAGAGAGAGTGGGGTTCTGTCATCATTAACCCTTCATCCAAACTCCATATCCCAGAATGCACCATCTCACCCACCCGCCCCTTTGCATTTTCACCCATGTAAAGAACAACATGGCTCATCCAGTCAGCTGACTGAACAGAAGCATCATCACTGTCACCCTCCTTGTTGGTGGAGTTCATGCAGCAGCTGTGTGATGTGCAGTGTGATGTGTGTGTAGCAACACGTTAAACATGTTAGCAAGAGCGATACACTGAGACGACGCCCTCTCCTCAGTCCATGAAACCAAACTCTCCATCTGTGACAAGCCAAGACAATTTACTGCTCCACAGGAGTCCTGTACCACACACACACACACACACACACACACAGAGACACACACACACAGACAGGCTGACAGACACACACACAGACACACACACACACAGACAGACACACAGACAGGCTGACAGACACACACACACAGACACACACACCTGAAGCAGTACAGTCCAGATCCGCTTCACTTATTCTGACTCTCCAGTCAGTTTTGATCCATGGACAGTAACTCTCCTGCCCTGCTGAAAGCTCCCATTTGAGATATCCTCCTCTGCTCCTCCAGCCCCTCTATAATCCATGAAGCTAAGTACCTCAGCTGAACTCATGTCCAGAAACATCTCTCATCCTCTTAAAAGTCTCTAATCTCATCAACGAGCCGAAAGTTTGAACATCTACAACATCTGTATTAGCGTTTAGTGTCTGTTTAACATCTCAGCTGCCTATTCCGAGAGCTAAATGCTCTCGACGTCACATTAAAAGCAGTAGCCTTGCTTTCAAAGCAACAGCAACACCTCAGCTTCACAGAGGCAGCAGGCTCATCATCTGTGAGGCAGGAACCAGGGCTGATGGAGGAAAGTCGATGGTCGTTAACAGGCATTTACAGACAGCACAAAGGGTCTGTTGTGTGTGAAGAGGCTTGGAGAGGTGATGTGAAGGGCTGCTCTGTCTGGATCACACACACACACACACACACACACACACACACTTCCTGTCTGGCCGGCAGATGTCTTCCTGCCTCCTCTGAGTCTCTTCTCCAATTGACTCATTTACCCACAATGCACTGCTCAGCCGCAGCCCACTTAATAGACTCATTACTGTCTTAATGAGTCAACATATAATTTTTTTCCCCTTCTGCTTTATCTTCCAGTCAGGTTCAGTCGGTACATTTATATCTAGAGAAGAGACAGACAGATAGACAGACAGACAGACAGACAGATAGACAGTCAGACAGACAGGCTGGCAGACAGACAGACAGATAGACAGACAGACAGACAGACAGACAGGTAGATGAACGGACAGAGAGACAGACAGGCAGAGAAACAGGCGGAGAGACAGACAGACAGGCAGACCGAGGACACAGAAAGCACGAGCAGGCAGTCCCTCTCTCTCTCTGCGTGTGTGTGAGGGGGAAGGACAGTCCTGCTGTTGGTCAACAGCCTGGAACGGCCATTAGACAGCGTGAGCTAACAGGACGTGAGTCCCAGCAGATCCAGCAGAGAGCTGAAGGTCATGGCTGAAGGCTGGGAGGGGCCGCAGCCAAGAGGACTGTGAGGGACATGGCTCGCTCGCTGCTCTGGCCCCGGCAGCATGAGGCCTGTGAGGGACACGGCTCGCTCGCTGCTCTGGAGCGGCTCTGGATGACCTGTACTGTTCACAGCCTGAGGAAGCTAGAGGTGCTGTGGTACCTGGCTGGATGAACAGACAGACAGGCAGGGAGACAGACAGGCAGGGAGACAGACAGGCAGGGAGGCAGACAGACAGGCAGGGAGGCAGGGAGGCAGACAGACAGGCAGGGAGACAGACAGGCATTAGGCAAACAGACAGGCAGACAGGCAGACAGACAGATAGGCAGAAAGGCAGACAGATCCACTCCAACAACCAATAATTTTGTCCAACATGTTCCTTCATCCCCCATTTCTATTGGGCCTACGACAGAGCTAGCTACCGAGCATCCAGCTGTGATTGGCTAGCCGCCACCTTCTCCATGCTTCTATCATCATCCTGCCGCCAAAACAATGTCTTCCACCATCTCCTGCAAGACGTCAAACCATGACACTGACAGAACTCTGCATCCTTAGGGGACAACAGTACCACTGGGTAGCCTTACAGCTATAGAACAGGCTACTAGTAAACCCAACAATGTAGCCACACCAAAACCATTAGCATCGGCTAGTCAAAAAGTATGTTGTAGTACGTTGACTATTAGCGACTCAGCTAACCTAGCCTGCTGCTATAGTGGCTGCAGGTTGGGATCCTCAGTGTAATGGACCATCTAGAGATGGGTTAGCTTCTTGAGGGAGGGAAAGCAGAAACTTAGCATTAGTTCCATTGAGTGGATCCACCATCTGCCAACCATTAACCTCAGAACCCTATTTCTCTTTTCAGGCTCGACAATTTGCTTAATATGGCCTATGGCGTAAAGAGGTAATTAAAAACTTCACCAAATGCCAGATGTCCATGTTGACTAAATGATTTAATATCATTTTTTTATTTATTTTTTTGAAAGATCCTTATTTTGATTTGACATTGAAGGTATATTGTGTTTCTTTGGTCCAGTTTGCCTTTGTTCAATATATATATTGGGTTGCTGTTCATGACTTTGTTTATGGTTTTAGTTTGATCTAGTTTGATCTAGTTTGTGTTGTTTTTAGTATTTATTTGGTTCCAACTTGGTTTCTCTCAATATAGTTTTAGTTTTTGATTGTTCATCAACTGACCAGAAGGAAAACAGCTGCTCTGTTTTCTGTGATTTCAAACTACTACTGTGCTTCTTCTTGGGCGTGACCTTTGACCTGTGATCTTTGACCTGTGCTAGATGTTTTTTACCTTTCAGTTGCTTTGGGTCATTTTTGTTTCTGGTTTCTTGTGTGTGTGGTTCTTGTGTGTGTGGTTCTGGTGTGTGTGCGGTTCTTGTTTAACCGACCTGGTCTTCGATCGGATTCAGGTTCTCCAGAGTGTCTCCTTGCCTCTAACTCAGTGGTTCTCAATTCCGGTCCTCACGGTCCACTGTCCTGCATATTTTAGATGTTTCCCTGAATGAATGGGTCCTTATGAAGCTCAGCAGAAACCTGATAATGACAATGGAATCAGGCGTGTTGGAAGGGGGAACATGTAGAACATGCTGGACAGTGGGCCCTGAGGACCGGACTTCAGAAACACTGCTCTAACGCAACACTGTAGGAGAACACTTCCTAAACATTGTAAGTACACATAGTTGTTAGTAGTGCTGTGTTGAGGGGGAGGAGGAGGAGGAGGAAGAGGGAGATGAAGAGGGGAAGCTGACTGGAGAGACCTGAATTCCTACAGAAAACCGTTTTTTTCTGCAGCCAGCTCTTCATCCGATCGCTACATTTCATTCTCTGTGTTTTGATTTGCTTTCCTGCTGCTGTGGATGTTGTGTAAGGTGATGATAACCATAGTGTGGTGATGATAACCATAGTGTGGTGATGATAACCAGGGTGTGTTGATGATAACCATAGTGTGGTGATGATAACCAGGGTGTGTTGATGATAACCAGGGTGTGGTGATGATAACCAGGGTGTGGTGATGATAACCAGGGTGTGGTAATGATAACCAGGGTGTGGTGATGATAACCAGGGTGCGGTGATGATAACCAGGGTGTGGTAATGATAACCAGGGTGCGGTGATGATAACCAGGGTGTGGTGATGATAACAATAGTGTGGTGATGATAACCAGGGTGTGGTGATGATAACCAGGGTGTGGTGATGATAGCCAGGGTGTGGTGATGATAACCAGGGCGTGGTGATGATAACCAGGGCGTGGTGATGATAACCAGGGTGTGGTGATGATAACCAGGGTGTGCTGATGATAACCAGAGTGTGGTGATGATAACCAGGGTGTGGTGATGATAACCAGGGCGTGGTGATGATAACCAGGGCGTGGTGATGATAACCAGGGTGCGGTAATGATAACCAGGGTGCGGTGATGATAACCAGGGTGCGGTGATGATAACCAGGGTGTGGTGATGATAACCAGGGCGTGGTGATGATAACCAGGGCGTGGTGATGATAACCAGGGTGTGGTGATGCTAGCTAGCTGGAGGTGATAGCACACGCTAGCCGCAGCTGCAGGCAGTCCAGAGACCCAGACTGAGATGAAGATGAGATGTTCATGTTGAAGGATGAGGAGAGAGAGAGACGTTTGAGTTCTTCTGCCATGAAGTCAGATAAAAGAGAAGAAAATCTCTTGTAATTTGTAACTTGTAAATGTAATTATTGGTGGTTCCTGTGTCCAGAGATCGCTAGTAAACATGACCTGTCTGCTATAGTTCACCCAACACAACACACTAACTCATCATTCTTGCATGACCTTGGTAACGAGGTCCAACGGCCAAGGACCCAAACATCAGTAATTGACCAAGGAACATGATAACACTGTACGAGCCTAGCAACAGTAGTCATGGAGGAGGTGTAGGGGCAGAAAGAAGTCCAGTGTTCTGGGCTAGAGAGAGAATGAGCAGGTGGGGGTGAAGGGTGGGGGGGGGGGGGCAGGGTCAGCTACCTTGTTGCTATGAAACCCTTGGTCTTGTTTGAAGAAGAACAAGGCACCCTTATTTGGTCTTGCAGTGATTGACAAACACACAGACAGACACACACACAGACACACTCACACACACACAGACACACACACACAGACACACACACACAGACACACACAGACACACTCACACACAGACACACACAGCCTCTTTTCAGTGCTTTATAATTATGTTCAGACCCCACCCCACCTTTACCATCTCCTTACTCCAACTCACCCCTGTCCCCGTCCCCCCCCCGTCCCCCCCCCACACACACACACACACACACACACAGCCCTCTCCACCAATCCAAACCGCTCCATTCTTAAAAGGCGACTGCTTTCTGTAAGGCAGCTGCAGTAAAGCGGAAATCTCAATTAAAGCACAGCCAATAATGCCTATAGTCTCTCCTGGAGAGGCAGGCAGAAGAAATGAGCCCTTTATTCCATTTACCTTTTATTTAAAGTTGAGAGCGTTTCCCCCCCCCCTTAAGCGGAAAGGCAATTAAGTGATCTCAACTGAGCATTCAAATCTCTGCATTGCAGCAAAGGCAGAATGTTACGAAGCGAATGAGTGCAGATTTAGTCGGTTGCGAATACAATCTCTGATGAGTTTTCAGCTACGTTTTAATTCAGCAACTTCCTGTAATTCATCTACTGCTGGTGGCACTCAGGAAAAGAGAGAGAGAGAGAAGAGAGAGAGAGAGAAAGAGAGAGAGACAGAGAGAGACAGAGAGAGAGACAAGAGAGAGAGAGAAGAGAGAGAGACAGAGAGAGAGAGAGAGAGAGAGAGAGAGAGAGAGAGAGAGAGAGAGAGAGAGAGAGAGAGAGAGACAGAGAGAGAGCAGAGAGAGAGAGAGAGAGAGAGAGACAGAGAGAGAGAGAGAGAGAGAGAGAGAGAGAGAGAGAGAGAGAGAGAGAGAGAGAGAGAGAGAGAGAGAGAGAGAGAGAGAGAGAGAGAGAAGAGAGAGAGAGAGAGAGAGAGAGAGAGAGAGAGAGAGAGAGAGAGAGAGAGAGAGAGAGAGAGAGAGACAGAGAGAGAGACAGAGAGAGAGAGAAGAGAGAGAGAAAGAGAGGGAGGGAGAAGCATAAAGAGGGGTAAGAGCTCAAAGCCTTGCATGCCCGAACACTATTCTAACCACCCCCTGCTGTGAGCCACGAGGACAGGCCTATCACACGGAACAGGATACACACTCAAACACACACACTCAAACACACACACTCACACAGTCAAACACACACAGGCCTATGCAGGAACGCAGCCTCGGTAAATCTTGTTTATTTAATGGAAAGTGTGTTGGGAGGCAGTAGAGAGATATGTATGGAATGCTGTGCATCTTGGAAGCTAGTTAAAAAGCCTCAAAGCTGAGGGTTTAAACTTGGCTGATGGGTGATTTCTTTGCTTATTTGGGTTGTAGATAAGCGCATTATAAATCAAATGTATTATTATTATTATTATTTAAAATGTGTTGGATGTATTTGTCAGGTCAGGGTCAAGCCAGCTTCTGTTGCACAAGCACATACTGGGTCCATCTGGATGTCAAGTTAACACTGGAATCTCCCTCTCCTTTTCTCCCCACTTTTTTGCTTTTTACCACATTCTCTCTCTCCCTCCCTCCCTTCCTCTCTCTCTCCCTCCCTCTCTTACCCCCTCCCTCCTTCTCTCTTCCCCTCTATCCCTCCCCTCCCTCCCTCTTTCCCCCTCTCGCTCCTTCTCTCTCCCCTCCCCTCTCCCTCTCTCTCACCCCCTCCTCCCCTCTCTCCCCTCTCCCCCTCTCTCACTCCCCCTCCTCCCTCTCCCCTCTCTCCCCCTCCCTCCCCTCTCCCCCTCTCCCCCCCCCTCCTCCCCCTCTCCCCCTCTCCCCCCCCCTCTCTCTCCCCCCCTCTCCCTCTCTCCCCCCCCCCCCCCCTCCCCTCCCCCCTCTCTCCCCCCCCCCCTCCCCCCTCTCCCCCTCTCTCCCCCTCCAGGTTCTCTCCCATCACCATTGACAGCATGACTAGTTTGGTAGGTATGAACATCCCGGGTCACACAGGCACCGGGTGGTGCATCTTCGTCTACAACTTGTCTCCGGATTCTGACGAGAGCGTCCTGTGGCAGCTGTTCGGCCCCTTCGGCGCGGTCAACAACGTCAAGGTCATCCGTGACTTCAACACCAACAAGTGCAAAGGCTTCGGCTTCGTTACCATGACGAATTACGACGAGGCAGCCATGGCCATCGCCAGTCTCAACGGGTACCGGTTGGGTGATCGAGTCTTGCAAGTCTCCTTCAAAACCAACAAGACCCACAAATCCTGAATGGTTCCTCAGTCTTGTTCCAGGTCCACCCCTCCATCAAGCACCACTAGAACCATCCCACGAACCCACTAACACAGCAACTCAGAACAACAGGGACACAAACCAACTAACCCACACAACCAACAACAACAAAAAAAGAACTTGAGATATGGCTTATATTATAACTTTGGACCTATAAGCCAATGTTGCCTAAGTATTACAAAATGAAAGATGGAAAATATCCAACCTGAGTTTCGGGGGAGAGGTGATGCAGTTTGCAACCCCATCCCCCGATTCTATGGCTTTTGGTTTCTGTTTATTGTTGTCGTTTAATGATTTCTCTCTTCTATGTCAACGGTAGCAAACCTCCCCGAATCTCTTTACGTTCCCGAAAGAGAAACGTCCTTTTTAGATAGAACCTTTTCTTGGTCCTGATTACAAGATGTCTTCGTTTTATTTTTTATTTTTATCCGGATCCACTGTCAATAGAATTTAACCTCCCTTAAGGCAGTAAAAAGGGAAAGGGGCTCTTTTTACAAAATCGGTGACCATTCATTCATTTTAGTGTTTATTAATTCCCCTTAATAACCAGGAGGTGCAACATCACACTGGTGAATCTGATGCAGAAATAGATGAATTTCTAACATTGTTTTTATTTTGTATTGCAAGATCCATGTCCTTTTCGTCACTAGGGTTACGGAGAAGGGGTGAGGAGGGGAGGGGCTAAGCTTTCCTGATTAACACACATTAAGTGGTTTAAGATTTAGAAGAAAAATATACAAAAACACACACACACTGTTGCCAAAGAGAAAAACTCTTTGCTTGGAAAAAAAAGCGTTTAGAATAAATATGAAAATAAATACATCTATTTTTATAAATGATAATTAAAAGAATCATTATTGATGAATTTTTACATGAATCTGGATTTGAAGAAAAAAACAGAAGAATATTTTGACTTGCTAGTAAGGGGAGCTGGGGGGGGGGTGCGGGGGGTACACCACCTTGTCCTGTTGGTCTGCTGTGGTCATTTTTAGGATTGGAAGGGTCTGATTGTTTTCGGTGACACTCAGATCAGTGACGGTTTTGTAGACGGAAGGTTTTGTCAATGGGATGAAAAATGAGAGGCAGGTGATTTCATATAGTGCGTAAAATTATTCAACAGCGTTACCCAAAATGGAAGGGGGTGGGGGGGGGGGGGAGGGGATGGGGGGGGATGGGTTCCCCAAGTGCCCCACTGGCGTCATAGTTCAGAGCCCACAGTGAAAAGACCCCATGCATCACTACTTGTTCAGTTATGGCATCAGTCTATGGGATATTAGTAAAAGGAAATATATAGACATCTATCCATTTAGAATACATCATGTACACCATTATCTATCATTTTCTTTTTGCTCTATGTTTGTGGAATTCCGTTCCTTTTAGAGATCAAAGGTAGGTGCTATATTACATTATTCACATATCTTAAATATCCAAGTTTGTTGTTATGTGTTGTTTAGAAGAAAAGAAAAATATAATAACTTTGATGTTGGCATTGACTTGAGCTGTTTGTTTATTTGTTTATTGTTGGTCCCAAACTGGAGGGTTTAAGACTCTTCCAGGTGATTAAAGGAGGCCTCTTGTAATAAGCATCACTTAACCAGGTTTATTTGCTGGCTTTTTAGGTTACTTACTAAACGTGAAACGTTTGTCAGAATTCAATAATGATTAGATAGTTCTGTTAGTCTAGATATTTGTTTCCTGACGGGATTGAATACAACAGTGTCTTTATTTGTTGTGTGCAAAATAGATAATATATAGTCTACATTTGTTTTACAATATCTAATGTAACTCTGAGTTGTCATTGTTTTCTGTTGGATCGTGTCTTTATCATGACAACTTGATGAAGTGGTGATTATGAATCCTGTTTAATATGTTGTCATGTCGCTTGTGAGAAAAAGAAAAAAAGAACAAAAAAAAGTTAAATGAGACTAAAAACGATGATTTGGAGTAAAAACCATGACTACCACGTCAAAAGAAACCGAACAAAAGCGTAATATAACTGTATTTATTTATGGATCGATTAATTGTTTCATTGAATCAACTATTTATTTATGTATTTATTTATACTGGTTGTGTATTTATTTATTTAAATACTTATTTATGCATTGATTTGTTTTATTGTCTGTGTATTTGCGTGATTCTGGGGGTATTAGAGCAAAGGGGAATCATGACTAAAGAGAGCTGAGCTCTAGATCAGATCAGTTGACAGAACAAAGTCCTACGTTTGTGCTTTGTACCAATATATCAAAATTACAAACAAAAAATCTAAAATGCAAAACAAACAAAAAAAATGTCGAGGGGTTTGCAAGCTCTACCCTTATCAGTAGAAACTGTTCCTTGCTATGCATAACATAGTTGATAGTTAAATTTGCTATAGCTTTTTTTCTTGTCTTGTTAAAACAAAAACAAAAAAACCTTAAAAATCTTTTTTCAAATAAAGTTTTAGTCTTAATAGAATGTTATAAACAGTCGTTCTGGTTCAATATAACCTGTGGTGAGTTTGTGTCGTTTTAATAAGCCCTCCCTCCATAAAGCATCGTGATGAAACTTTATGCAAATACTTGGGTCTGAAACATAACTTTCAGTTGTCATGACATCGTCATGTGTCTCGTGACGGATTTGGGCACACGCACGTGCACTTCGGGAGATTAAAACGTGCTGTATCGTGCGCGCGAGGGTCATTCATTGCACTGGACCAATCAGCGAACTTTTAATCTCAGCAGAGTCGAACCTATTTTACGAACAAATCATCACGTGATCAAACGACATCGCTTCTCCTCTACAAAAATACCATTAATCCATTGCGTTAACTGTATCTAACGCAGTTAGATATTCAAACCTAAAAAAAATACAAAAAAAGTTTTAGGTTTTTCAAACACTGAAGGTATTTAATGGATTAAACCCATTGTATATTTTATATACTATAATATAGTAAATATATATTTTGAAAGGTAAAAGGTGTAAGGCACAGTTCCTGATGTATTTCAATTGGATTTTTGTGGAGACATTCTTAGACAGGAGGGGTTGTGGGGTTCAAAGTTAAATACTCAGACCATAACTTCACTCTCACACCACTGGCCTCATCCAACCGCCGATCGTCCACTATCCAACCGTCATCCAACCACCTACAGTCCTGACCTCTGACCTATACCATCACCAGACCCCTTCACGCTCTCTTGGCGATGGGAGCTCGAGTTATGCAACGACCCCGGTAGAATGTGGTTCTGAAATATTGAACACATTTCCTTGTGTCTTTTACACTCTTACTGATGTGTGCCTGTGTTCTGTCCAAACCCTACCTGTCTGTGTACCTGTGTACCTGTGAGAGTGTGTGTGTGTGTGTGTGTGTGTGTGTGTGTGTGTGTGTGTGTGTGTCAAGAATGTTCATGTGTTTGTCTGTGTGGGTGTGTGTGTGTGTGCGCATGCAAAGGCGTTTGATGACATTGGGTGGATTCATGTCGCCCTTTGGTCGACCCCCCCCACCCCCGCACCCTGGCCCCCTCCCCTGTAGCCATCTATAGAAGCTGAGACAGGAAGTGCCCAACAAGGTTTAGAGGGGGGGGTGACAGGAAGTTCCCAACATAGTTTAGAGGGGGCGACAGGAAGTGCCCAACATGGTTTGGGGGCGACAGGAAGTGCCCAACATGGTTTGGGGCGGGCAACAGGAAGTGCCCAACATGGTTTGGGGCGGGCGACAGGAAGTGCCCAACACGGTTTGGGGGGCGACAGGAAGTGCCCAACATGGTTTGGGGGGGGGGTGAACACAGGAACCAGGCTTTGTTCATTCATCTTATGACATGTATCAGTTTGTTTACTATCGGAAAAAAATCTATTAAACTCTTTAATCTTAAAAGGCAAAAAAATAATAAAAAATATGATCACTGGCCACAACCGGCCACTCCTACTTACGTTTAATACTTATCAATCAATTATCGATTATTATGATTATTATCGGTATTATTCTTATTCTTATAATTAATCCAATTACTGCGATGAATGACTTCATGTTATCCTGCTAGTTTAGGTCATTTCTGAAACTGGAAACACAAATAAAAATCTTGCTGTAAATGTTTGTTTTTTCTTTTTCATAAGACTGTTGTGTTTGAATTATTTGTACTTTTGAATGTTGGGACAATAAATTGAGGTGTTGAGAACATTGTGAGTGACGTTTCGTCTTTTTTATTTATTTATCTGAAAGCTTTATTTATAACTCATTCTAAACACACGTCATAATATCAAAACTAGAGAATTAGTTATCCTATTTGAAAGATATCGCAAAAGCAAATGCTCAGGAAATGAATTCCCATGAAGACAGTCTCACCCTGATTGAATCACTAGAAACACAAAGTGTCAACAGACAGGAAGCAGAAAATGAACCTATGGGCTTGACAGTGAACTTCTTCAGATGTGCTGCTGACCCACGACTGAACTCAACAGTGAGCTCACAGCGCTCCCTATGGCCTGACAAAGGAACAACATATCACTACTGAGCAAACACAGTGTCTCTCTCTCTCTGTGTCTTTCTGTCTGTCTCTCTCTGTGTGTCTCTCTCTGTCTTTCTGTGTCTCTCTCTCTGTCTCTCTCACTGTGTAATGACAATAAACTTGACTTTTTTACGATTCTGCTGCCACCAAGCCGGAGTTAACCTTGTGACCTTGGCTGTGGCGTTGCCACGCTCAAGCTGCTGAGCGGCGGTGGAAGAGGGCGGCGGTTAAACTTGGCGTCCGTCCACACGAGTCGTTTCCTCGCTTCTGTAATCTCTTAAGTAAAAACAAGGGACATTGGGGGTGGAAGTGATTACGTGGTCGTCCAACCAGGTGTCTTCCTGCCGGTTAACGACCTAATGAGCCCAGAATCTCATCAAGACCACTGGAGAGGAAAGAACACCACTCTCTGCAATCCTTCCTCTCTCCCTCTCCTCTCTCCCTTTCCTCTCCCCTCTCTCCTTATCCCCTCTCTCCCTCTCTCTCTCCCCTCCCTCCCTCCCTCCCCCTCTCCCTCTGTCATCTCCCCAGTTCTCTCCTCCCTTACTCTCTCGATGCCAGTCGCTTCACACACCAGAACCATTTACAGCACGTAGAGTGAACTAGCAGGCTGGAGAGATGGAGGCTGTGTGGTCCTGCAGAGAACCCTTCACTTCTCACTGTCTCCTCACCATGTGAGTTATGGATCTCTCTCTCTCTCTCTCTCTCTCTCTCTCTCTCTCTCTCTCTCTCTCTCTCTCTCTCTCTCCCTCTCTCTCTCTCTCTCTCTCTCTCTCTCTCTCTCTCTCTCTCTCTCTCTCTCTCTCTCTCTCTCTCCCTCTCTCTCTCTCTCTCTCCCTCTCTCTCCCTCCCTCTCTCTCTCCCTCCCTCTCTCTCCCTCTCTCTCTCCCTCCCTCTCTCTCTCCCTCCCTCTCTCTCTCTCTCTCTCTCTCTCTCTCTCTCTCTCTCTCTCTCTCACGTTAAATATAAACGTGTTGGGTGGAAACCTGCGCACCCCTCCCTCCCTCCCCCACCCCGAGAGCCTTCTAGGTGATCTTGTTGTGTTCCATGTATTACCCGGGTTCAGATCACATGTGTTTCTGCGCACACGCGTGTGTCTGTGCACACAGGCGTGACTGTTTGTGCAACGCCTGACTGAAAGCCACTCTCTACAGCAAGCTTTGTTTCCAACCATCTGTCACCGACGGCAACCACGATCCAACTCCAATCATCTCCTCCAAAGAGCTCCGGAATCCTCGCTCCGTATTCCAAAAGCCAAACAGCACCAGGACCCCATGCCAGAACCCAGAAGCAGACAATGACGAACGACCAACACACACACACACCACCCCCTCACACCTAGAGACCACACACTCCACTTTCACAAACACAAATTCTTATTTTTCCCTCTCACTTTAAACGTACTAAACAGTGACTCAACATACTTCAGTTTCTGGTCAGATCCCAAAATTGTTGTTTCCTCAGAACGTCCGAAGTACGACCACACCCGCTCACCCTCTGAGGCTGGTCTGAGGCTGGTCTGAGGCTGGTCTGAGGCTGGTCTGAGGCTGGTCTGAGGCTGGTCTGAGGCTGGTCTGAGGCTGACTAACACATGTTGGAACGATAAATGAACACGATAAATCTTGGGTAAAGAGGCTGGGCACCAGGACAAACAGGCAGGTCCAGTCCTCCCTAACCCAGGTGACAGGGGGTCTGACAGGCACACACACCTCCAGAGAGTCCTGCTGGAGAGAGCAGATCCTCTCTGGTCCTGTTTGGACTGAGCAGATATGGCAGCAGTAAACAGAAGCTGTGTACCATGTGTGTGTGTGTGTGTGTGTGTGTGTGTGTGTGTGTGTGTGTGTGTGTGTGTGTGTGTGTGTGTGTGTGTGTGTGTGTGTGTGTGTGTGTGTGTGTGTGGGTGTGTACCAGTGGACTAGTATATCTTCGACAGCATAAACAAGATTTCAGGATCACAGTACTACAATCCAGCCTAAATGTGTTTTGGTTTGTGTAAATGTACCATGTCTCTTCTGAACTTAAACTGGAATATAGAGCTAGAGAATATAGAGCGAGTATTTCAAAAGGCTGAATGAACCAATAATGAATCTTTTTCTTTTGTATCTGTTCGTTTGCAGACGTTTTTGTCTACATTGTGCTCAAGTCTTCACTTTCACCGGCGTTTAATTAAACCTTTAACACTACAGCTGACACACACACATTCCACAGACATTATCAAACTCATTATCAGCATCGCCCTGGAGACGTCAGAACTCACACAATCAATGGGCAAACGGAGTTCCAAGGTCGCCGTGGCAGCCGGGATTCCTGTAGTCAGCGCTCTGCATGACAGTCGAACCCTCAAACACACACACACACACACACACACACACACACACACACACACACACACACAGCTAGACAAGAATTCACATGCACACAAACTCTCTATACACACTCACACTCAACACCCCCACGTTCCCCTAACACACACAAGCCTGGTAATGGCTTGACATTGTGGCAGTTCTGTAAACTAGCACACTTCTCTTCCTCTCCCCCTCCTTTTCTCCTCCTCCCTTTCCTCCCTCCCCTCCTCCCTCTTCTCCCTCTCCTCGTCCCCCCTCCCTCCCCTCCCCTCCTCTCTCCCTCCCTCTCCTCCCCCTCCCTCCCTCTCCCTCCCCTCATCCCCTCCTCCCTCTCCTCCCTCTCCTCCCTCTCCTCTCTTGTATTTAAGACAGCAGTATTGAGCTGGTATCTGATTCACTGACCTCCCCAAGCCTCATGCCTTGCAAATGTAATCTAGTGTTGCTTCCTCTCTCTCTGTCTCTCTTTGCATTCTCTCTTTCATCTCCTCCGCCCCTCCCTCCCTCCCTCCCTCCCTCCCTCCCTCCCATGGTAAACCTCGTGCAGTTACTCCTGGGAAAGATACATCACTGCTGTGTCTAGATATTAAAGCTTATCCAAGCCTGTCTAGTCCAGGCTGGTCTGGTCTGGTCTGGCCTGATCCAGTCTGGTCTGGTCTGATCCAGTCTGGTCTGGTCTGATCTAGTTTGTCCAGTCCAACACACTGTTGCTTCTAACCACAGTCAGATCCATCCAATTCCCACTGGCCTCAGAAACTGGAAACAGGGCCATACACACACACACACACATTACTGTACACACACCACAGACACACACACACACACCTGGCAGGTGGAACTCTGCATTCATGGTAGCGCTGCCATGCCTGCTGTTGCTAGGCAATAATGTTTTCATGGCAGTAGAGTGTGTGTAGTGTGTGTGTGTGTGTGTGTCTGGTATGTGTGTGGTGTGTGTCTGGTGTGTGTGTGTGTGTGTGTGTGGTGTGTGTGTGTGTTATGGGTGGTGTGTGCTCAAGCCAAACACTGCTGGACCTGCAGCTGGTCAGTCAGGCAGCTAAACCATCCAGCCGGCCAGCTCGATGTCTCCCAGAGGGCCAGTGTGCCGGTTCAAAACCCCAGCGACCAAGCCCTCTGGTGGGCAGCAGACTGGCGAGTGAGAGGGGCCAACACTGGAGCTCTAGCCTGGGCAGCCAGCACACTGAAGTGGGAGTATGGCCATTACCAGGCTTGTGTGTGTTAGGGGAACGTGGGGGTGTTGAGTGTGAGTGTGTATAGAGAGTTTGTGTGCATGTGAATTCTTGTCTAGCTGTGTGTGTGTGTGTGTGTGTGTGTGTGTGTGTGTGTGTGTGTGTGTGTGTGTGTGTGTGTGTGTGTGTGTGAGTATATAGAGGGTTTGTGTGTACATTAATGCTTGCCTATCTATGTGTGCGTGTGTGTGTTTAGTTTGTGTGTGTGTGTGTGTGTGTGTGTTGAGTGTGTGTGTGTGTTGAGTGTGTGAGTGTGTGTCTGCACCCCATACCTACACATTAGTCTAATTTGACGAGTGTGTGTGATGCCTTCATATCATCCCTTGACAACACTATGAAAATGTCCATGATGCATTCCACACCAAACCTCTTAAATGCTGTTATGCAGGATTTCATCATTTTTCCTTCCACCCAAAATCATCTGTGAGGTTTTTCCTAAAGAGATCTAAACTCCAGATGATTGAATTAACTGTCCGTCTTCAGCGTGTCGATGGTTCAGTTACAACCAAGAACCTGCCTCATTGTCCAGGAGAACAGACAGATTTACTCAAGACATATTTGAACACAAACTATTATGAGTGGATGAGTGGGCTGGATGTGAAGTTTAAGGTGACTTTAAACACACACACACACACACACACACACACACACACAGACAAACAAGCTGCATGCTGTATTGACAAACCCAGATCCTATCTGTACCTCAGCCCTGCCCTCTCTCTCTCTACAGTTAGATCCTGACTTCAGTGTTATCATCAAGATGTATCGCAGTACTGGACTCTCTGTTTATCTTTGAAGGGTTTGTTCTTCTAACCTTCACACAACACTCCTCCCCTCCTCTTCACTTCTCCAGTAACTTCCAACACCGAACGGTCAAAACATTTCATTTTCTACTTCTTTGTGACAACATCAACATGATGTGTGAAAGGAAGTTAGTATCCTTCTCTCCCTCTCCGTCTCCGTCTCCGTCTCCGTCTCCCTCTCCGTCTCCCTCTCCCTCTCCCTCTCCCTCTCTCTCTCTCTCTCTCTCTCTCTCTCTCACACACACACACACACACACTCACACCCCACCTGGTCAGGGGACCTCAGTTAGGAGCCAGATGTAGGCAGGTCAGCCAGTGTCCACCAGGGGGCAGAGTTGAGTGTCCTGATGGGACCTGAGGTCATTAGCTCTCTAATGCGGCCATATGGTAGGAAAACAAACACAGCCTGCTCCTCTCTCCCTCCTCCCTCCCTCCCTCTCTCCCTTTCCTCCCTCCCCCTTTCCCTCCTCTCTCCCTGTCCTCCCTCCCCCCTTTCCCTGTCCTCCCTCCCCCTTTCCCTCCCCTCCCTCCCCTCCCCCTCTCCCTCCCTCCCCATCCTCCCTCCCTCCCCCTCCTCTCTCCCTCCTCTCTCCCTCCCCTCCCTCCTCTCCACTTTTAAATCGTCTTCTCTTCCTCTTTCCAGATCTCCTCTAAAACTTACTCTCTCTCTCTCTCCTCTCCTGAACAGCACTTCAAACTGGAATATAAAAACCCTTTAACAGTATCTCCCTCCCTCCCTCTCCTCCCTCTCTCTCTCTCTCTCTACCCCTCCCTCCCTCCCTCCCTCCCTCTCTCTACCCCTCCCTCTCTCCTTCCCTCTAACTCTCTCTCTCTCTTCCTCTTGCAAACAACACTTTGATGTAAGATTAACCATGCAATGAACTGGGAGAAGGTAAATACAACTGGGGATGAACAAATCTAATCTATTTCTATCAAGGCGCTCATTTGAAAAATTATTTTTGACACTTGATACACTTTAAATGAACGTTTTCACTATATCAGGCCTATGTTTCCTGAACAGCACCTTAACAGAATATAGAAGGAATTTTACGGTATGTCTCTCTCTCTCTCTCTCTCTCTCTCTCTCTCTCTCTCTCTCTCTCTCTCTCTCTCTCTCTCTCTCTCTCTCTCTCTCTCTCTCCTTTCTCTCTCTCACCATCTCTCCATAATAGATGTTTCTCTTTTTATTTCTTCCTACCCCCCCCCCCTCTTTTATGATGCTAAATTCTTCTGGGTCCCAATTAAGCTTTAAAGCTGCTGTCTGTGTGAGGAACACTGACTACATGCTAGCTGTCAGGAAGCACATCAACACACACCATCTGTCTGACTG
>CM059312.1:7820000-7825000 GCA_030340665.1 Neosalanx taihuensis | reverse complement strand
TCAAAGTTTACATGGTCAAAGAGGTTTTCTGGAGCGGGGAGAGACACTCTTTACCCGTCTAAAGGTCATCTGGGGGTTTGAACCAAAAACTGTCTTCTGTCTTCCCTCGTCCAGTCAGCTTCCCCAGAGCCCTGTGACCCCCTCTCTCACCACACACACACACACTGTCTAACACACACACACACACACTGTCTAACACACACACACTGTCTAACACACACACACACACTGTCTAACACACACACACTGTCTAACACACACACACACTGTCTAACACACACACACACTGTCTAACACACACACACTGTCTAACACACACACACACACACACACACTGTCTAACACGCACACACTGTCTAACACACACACACACACTGTCTAACACACACACACTGTCTAACACACACACACACACACTGTCTAACACACACACACACACACACTGTCTAGCACACACACACACACACACACTGTCTAACACACACACACACACACTGTCTAACACACACACACTGTCTAACACACACACACACCATCTCTCTTACCACACACACACACCATCTCTCTCACCACACACACTGTCTCTCTTACAGACACACACACTATGTCTCTAACAAAGACACACACACGCACACACTCTTATCTCTCTCACACACACACACACAGTCTCACATACACACACTATATATCTAACAGACACACACACTCTTATCTCTCTCTCTCACACACACACACACACACACAGCCTCACACACACACACACACATCCTCAAACAGGGATTATCTCCTAAACGAGTCAAACGTTCATAGATTATTCTGATTCCCTGTCAGGTTTGAGCCGACCGGATCGATCAAGACAGAAGTGACCCCTTCGACCCTGACCTTCAGCATTCTATGATGTTCCATTTCAAACACCATGAAGGGTGAACTTTGACCCCCCACACCCCCCCCCCCAGGGTTTAGAGTTTGAAACATGGAAACCAGAAATAGAAGAAGCTTTACATCCCTGTGAAAGATCCTTGAGTGGAATGACATCGAAGAAGGAACACCCTCTATCCTCCTCTCTCTTTCTCCCTCTACCGCTCTCTCTCTCTTTCTGTCTCCCTTTCTTTCTCTCTCTCTCTGTGTGTGTGTGTCAGTGTGTGTGTGTGTGTCAGTGTGTGTGTGTCTCCATGTTCCTCTGGGTTGGCAGTCCTCCTATCAGCACTCAGCAGTGTTCCTCCTGGTGAGACTACACAACATGCTTTCTTTTTTCTATTTTTTCTTTATTTTTCTGGGGAATCTTCATCAGCAGCTGTTTGAGACCAAACGTTACAACAACATGTGTCTACTTGTCTGTGGGTTGAGGTCTCTGTGGTTAAGAACTGTGATCACACACACACACACACACACACACTAAACATCACCTGATCGCCAAGAGAAAGACGAGATCTAATCAAGTTTGCTCAGATTCAAACTTGGCGCAGTTTAACTTGCGCTGATTTCATTAACACAGCTGTTTGGTCTTCAGCGTTTGTAGATGAGCACATGCTAGCTAGGTTAATGCTTTTAGAGCAATATCATCTGAATAGCAGGTCCCTCTGACATCACAGGACGAGGGAGGGAGGGAGGGAGGGAGGGAGGGAGGGAGGGAGGGAGGGAGGGAGGGAGGGAGGGAGGGAGGGAGGGAGGGAGGGAGGGAGGGAGGGAGGGAGGGAGGGAGGGAGGGAGGGAGGGAGGGAGGGTGTCAGTTTGAACCCTCCTCACCTAAAGCAGACTGTCTGTGTGTTCGAGACGCTGAACAGGAAATCAACATTCTGTCCTCGCTCTCCTCCTCTTCCTCTTTTTTCTCTCTCGCTTTCTCTCTCTCGCACATACAGACATGCCTTGTTAGTATGCCTCTATCTCTCGCATTCAAAACACACACACACTAACACACGACACACACACACACACTAGCGCCTCACCAACAGGCACAGCGTTCCTGTGGAATCTCCTCCAGGCATTTCAAGGTGAGAGGCACACTAAGGTGTTGGGCGAGCGAGATAGCCCAGAGAAGCTATTAAAATATAGGCTTGTGGTTCTGTTATCTCTCCTCCTGAAGACAGCCTCACACCACACACACACACACACATTAGGGAGATAAAATACAGGTGGAGGGAGGGAGGGAGGGAGGGAGGGAGGGAGGGAGGGAGGGAGGGAGGGAGGGAGGGAGGGAGGGAGGGAGGGAGGGAGGGAGGGAGGGAGGGAGGGAGGGAGGGAGGGAGGGAGGGAGGGAGGATGTCAGTTTCGCAGTGCGAAGGAAGCTTAAATGTATTAAATCTGCAGATTACTCAACTGAGAAATTGTTGAAGTTTCTGGAGAAGTTGAAGGATTTAGCCTGGTGTTAAACACTGGGGTTTAGGAAGGGGGCCACATAACTGTGATGGGGTTTTCTGCTGTTTTTCCATTTCTTTTCTTTTCTATTCTTCACCCTTTCATTAAAGCTCTAAAGAGATTACTGAAGTCTTTATATTATGTCCTCTCCTCTCCACAAAAGGACAGAATAAAGATTAGACTTAGTTTTAGGATTAGGATTAGACTGACTATGGGTTAATGGTTAAGATTAGACAGAGGGTAAGGTTAAGAGTTCCAGCCGAGTTACACAAACATTTTCAGATGACAGTTGGGTTTGAATTGTGGGATTGGATTAGAGCGATGGCTGAATTAAGGATGTGAGGGCAAAGGTCAGACCAGGGTTAAGAATGAGGTCTAGATTAAACTCTGCTGGGATCTGGAGGAGGGGACATGATCAGCTGTAGACCGAGCTGGTGTGTGTGTGTGTGAGTGTGTGTGTGTGAGTGTGTGTGTGTGTGTGTGTGTGTGTGTGTGTGTGTGTGTGTGTGTGTGTGCATGATAGGTCACTGTTAGTCTGTACCAGCATTCATTCCAGCTCTGTGTTGTCTATTCGCTGATCCACTTGATGGCTTCTTGCCTTAGCAAAGGGAAACCTCATTAAGATGTGCATCAAGGGGGCCCCTAGGGGCCACACCTAGGGGCCACACCTAGGGGCCACACCTAGGGGCCACACCTAGGGGCCACACCTAGGGGCCACACCTAGGGGCCACACCTAGGGGCCACACCTAGGGGCCACACCTAGGGGCCACACCTAGGGGCCACACCTAGGGGCCACACCTAGGGGCCACACCTAGGGGCCACACCTAGGGGCCACACCTAGGGGCCCCATCTGTAGAGGCGTGTGTTATGTGGCTGAAAGCAGCCCTTTTAGAGCCATAAACACAGTCTGGAGTGTCTCTGCAGAGACACACACACACACACACACACTCTCCCCCCCAGCTGACTGTGACCATCCAGTGCCCTCCCTCTCCTCCCACTCACCACAGCCCCTCTGGACTGCTCTCTCCTGGGATACACTCCCACACAGCCAGGGGCCCTGGGGCCCTGGGGCCCGGGTGGAGAGGAAGAGCTGGGATGAAGGAGGAGGTGGGGGGGGGGTGTTAAACTGTCATCTGTTTTAATCCGTCATCCTGAAAGTAGTTTCAGATCACAGAGAATAAGCTGTGATTAAACTGCACTGTGATTCAATTTCTTACTTACTGAGAGTTTTTACTGTTTTCTTTTCTTTCTTCATTTCTTTGACATTATGTTGTGAAGTTCTTTTAATGGTTTTACGTGAAGCACTTTGAACTGCCTTGCTGCTACTCAACAAAAACAGACTGAGGAGGGAAACACAGGAACAGCAGCACCACCTAGTGGCTGGAGACTATTCCACACCTAAGACCCCCACTTCCTCACCCCTCCTCCCCCATTTATTTATTTCCCACACCTCTCCACCTTTCTTCCACTCATCTCAGAAAACATAAATTCCTCAAGTCCGCCTCCCCTCCCCCCCTCTCCTGTCCCAGTCTCATCTCCCCTTCCCTATCCATCTCTGTCGAGCCAATCAATAATCAATCTGCCAGCGGTGACCCGCCCTCCATCCATCTCCATTGGCCCAGCAGAGCTGGAGTGCAGTCCGCCTGTATAGATCATAATTTGGAGGCTGTAATTGCAGGTCAGAGGAGGAGAGAAAGAGAGTGGGCGAGAGAGAAAGAGACACAGGGAGGGAGAGAGAGAAATGAAGATGGAAAACATGCGGCCCCTCTCTGCTCCACCTCTTCACTCTCACTGACCCAGTTTCCTCACTTTCCCCCCACTTTTATCTGTGTGTGTTTGCGTGTGAGTGCAGGCAGGCCCAAGGAATGTTAGAGGGGAACTTCTACTGGGGGGGTGGGAGTGGGGGGGGGGTGGGGGGGTGCATGTGTTTGACAAAGAGAGAACGTTCCCGGAAGCCTAACCATGCGTCGTACGCGCTACGTTAATAACACCTTCCCCAGTATCCCTCCGCTCGCTTCTCATCAAGGCTTTCTGCTGAAACACTGTTTGCAATATGCAATTAATGAAGCACTGTAAAGCCTTTCACTGCATCCCATTCCAGGTGTAAATGTGTGAGATTCTCTCAGGGCGAGGGGGAGGGAGGGAGGGAGGGAGGGAGGGAGGGAGGGAGGGAGGGAGGGAGGGAGGGAGGGAGGGAGGGAGGGAGGGAGGGAGGGAGGGAGGGAGGGAGGGAGGGAGGGAGGGAGGGAGGGAGGGAGGCTTGTCAGGAGAAACAGAGCTGTCTTTAATCTTCGTTTGATGACTTTCAGCACAAGTGGAACCGTTCAACATGGAACCAGTGCAGGAAGGAGAGATGAAACTAGAGAGAGAGAGAGAGAGAGAGAGACACAGACCGAGAGAGAGAGAGAGAGAGAGAGAGAGAGAGACAGACAGAGAGACAGAGAGACAGAGAGAGAGAGACAGAGAGACAGAGAGAGAGAACTAATTCCAGAGTTGGCTGGCAGGTTTGAAACAGTCAGCCTACTTCTGTCATTCAGACTGTGGGTGGCTGATCTGGAACAGAACAGCTTGATGAAACTCTGCACAGCCTTCACAACACCTCTGAACATGCACAGCATCATGATGGACATCACAGTGTCTGGGAG
>CM059312.1:7672500-7810000 GCA_030340665.1 Neosalanx taihuensis | reverse complement strand
AAAGCAAGCAACAATAACAATATACCTCACAGTGAGTACAAGGAGGGGGTGGGGGGTAGGAGAGGGGAGCTGGTGTGAAAGCGAGTGCAGCTTGGAAGAAGCTATCAAGTGTGTTTCTCAGAAAGACAGATGTTTTCACTTTCTCAGCTTCTGGGGAAAAGCAAGAAGAAGGAAGAAAAAGAAAGAAAAAAACGCCCGCCGCTTCCGACGGCAGCAAGATGACACACAAAGGCAGCCCCTCTATCTGAGTACGGCTCCACTGTAATGCTGCGAGGCAGCTGTCTGCAAGACAAACCCTACATATTCCTATTCCCATGTACGGCTACATATTGCCTATCACTTTGTAAAGATTCTGTGCTGCTCCGCCAAACAGAACGAGGTACATCAACCATCCTCAACCCAGAGGAAGGTTCTTCAAATAAATCACTCAAACAAACATGGACGGCTTAAAAAACATGAACTCATAAAGCGTTACAAACTGCATCTCCCTCTCTCGCCCTGCCTCCCTTTCTCCCTCACTCTCTCTCTCTCTCCCTCCCTCTCTCTCTCCCTCTTTCCTTCCTTCTTTCCTCCCTCTCTCCCTCCCTCTTTCTCTCTCTCCCTCCCTCCCTGTCTCCCTCCCTCTCTCTTTCCTTCTCCCTCCCTCCCTCCCTCCCTCCCTCCCTCCCTCCCTCTCTCTTTCCTTCTCCCTCCCTCCCTCCCTCCCTCCCTCCCTTCCTCCTTATCTCCCTCCCTCCAGTGGATGAGAAATGTCATGCCTGCTCCTGAGCCGGTGTGTTTACGACGCTTGGAAATGAATGACTTCATCAGTGTGTACGAGCAGCAGCAGTGCAGTGCAGGCATGTTGCAGTCACTCTCACTTTAGACATATTGGTTCCCCCCTAATGGAGGTAGCGGTGGTTGCAATTTCACCCTCGCCACACACACACACACGCACACACACAGGCGCACATCGCTGTGATATTGAAGTACTGAACCAACAATCTTTGGCTGATTATGACAGAGTATGAAATATAAATGTTGACAAAATAAATGCTTGTAGGAGTCATGGTCTGGAGTTATAGCCAAGGGTCAGAGAGAGATGGGGAGATTAGAGACACTTCTGTCCAGGTCCTGGTTAGGACATTTAGAGATCAGTCCAAGCAAGGGGGAATGTCCCTGCATGTGTGGGCTAGGTGTGTAAGGACAGCTAACAGCTAGGCTAACAGCTAAGCTAACAGGTCCATGTGTTCTCTGGCTGATTACAGCAGCCTGGCAGAATGTCACACTGGATTATCTCCGGTTTCATTTACTCTGCATTTTCTACAATCCTGATATCACCTCAGTCTGCCTGGCTTCACTAGCTCAGCACCTTACACACACACACACACACACACACAAACTAAGTGTGCAAATATTATGACTGTCAGAACACGCAGAGCGATTTCAGCCCTGGAGGATCCTGGGTAAAACCTGTGTGTTGGGTGGTGTGACCTTCATAGAGGTCATCCTGTCACTCAGAAAGACAGGATGTTACCTCATGGGGAAGGAAGGTGACGCTGGATTCATCACCAGGTGAGCACTAACGAGACACAAACCAACAGCCTCCATCAAGACTTAGCGGGTCGTTTACTCCTCAGGTAATCTCCTCCCACCCCATCCCTCCCTCCCTCCCTCCCTCCATCCCCCATCCCTCCCTCCCTCCATCCCCCATCCCTCCATCCCTGCCTCCCCCATCCCTCCCTCCCTCCCTCTCTCCCCCATCCCTCCTAGCTCTTCCCTTTCATGCCTTCCTTTTTATGTTCTCATCACAGAACCCACCAGGAAGGAGAAGAGGGGAGGTGGAAAGGAGAGAAGAGGAGAAGTGAGGAGGGGAGAGCTCAGCCCTCTCTAAGCCACTCCTGCTAAGCATCTGGCTTGATTGTAAAAACGTTTCCCTCTTCTCTAATCAATGGAGTCTCCTCTGTCCTGATTCATGGGCACTCTGGAGTATATAAATATCTTCTGACAAGACTGCCTGTGTTACCCTCTCTCCCTCTCTCTCTCCAACCCTCTCTCTCCCTCTCTCTCTCCCTCTCTCAAGACTGCCTGTGTTACCTCTCTCTCCCTCTCTCTCTCCAACCCTCTCTCTCCCTCTCTCTCTCCCTCTCTCAAGACTGCCTGTGTTACCCTCTCTCCCTCTCTCTCTCCAACCCTCTCTTTCCCTCTCTCTCTCCAACCCTCTCTCTCTCCTCTCTCTCTCCCTCTCTCAAGACTGCCTGTGTTACCTCTCTCTCTCTCTCTCTCTCTCTCTCTCTCTCTCTCTCTCTCTCTCTCTCTCTCTCTCAACCCTATCTCTCTCTCTCTCTCTCCCTCTCCTCTCTCTCTCTCAAGCCTGACTATGTTACCCCCACCCTCTCTCTCTCCCCTCTCTCTCTCTCTCCCTCTCTCTCTCTGACTGTAATCACTCATCATGTAGAAGAGCCCCCACAATTGCAACACGTACCACTTCTTTCAAAAGATAAGACAAGATGGATTTAGAACCCCGCCTGGCAGGGTGGGCAAACAGGAGGAGAGACCACAGAAAAAAAAAGAGAAAAACAATTAAGAGCACCATCAGCAGCCAACAGTGGAGATATATTTTCCATAACGTTTATCCTCATTAGTAATCTCTAGACAGAAGACTCTTTTTCTTTTCTTTTTTCTTGAAGTCTATTTTCTCTCTCCTCGTTTTCTTTGTTTCCATTGATTGAGGAAAGATTCTTTTTAAATCTATTATCATTACTGCGGGTGATTTAAACCCTTTAGAGCATGTCGGCCAGATCGAGATGCTTCAGAGACTCCACGGTTTCTATAATGTCACAGGAGGAGCCGTTCATTTCGCCCTTGGAAATAACGTTTTTACGAAGTCTCAACACCGCTGGGCTAGTTTAGGAAGTGATGTTTTCTTTACTGCACATGCTCAGGTGAGGCCATGCACACCTCCTGCTGTACGTTCAGAGAACAGGCTGTTCAAACGGTCGTTACACCACATCAGTACAGCTCTGTCCACGTCTGCACAGGCTCCCTAATTGCCAATTAATGGTCCTGCAGTAATGCAGTTCCAAGCCGTGTCCATCCAGGCAGACAGACAGATATCTTCACAGACAGACAGATATTCAGACAGGCAGGCAGACAGATAATCGGAATCAGATTTACTTTATCAGATATCCACACAGACAGACAGGAGACAGACAGATATCCACACAGACAGACAGACAGATATCCACGCAGGCAGACAGACAGACAGATATCCACGCAGGCAGACAGACAGACAGATCTCCATACAGACAGACAGACAGACAGATCTCCACACAGACAGACAGACAGACAGGCAGACAGATATCCACACAGACAGACAGACAGACAGACAGACAGGACTAGAAGCAGTCTTTGAGGTGTGTGTTGCGTCAGAGGCAGACAGGAAGAGAGGAGGAGCTTGTTAGTTCCTGCTGAGGAGAACAAGCTATCGAGCTGAATCTGACACCCACCCAGCTACCTGCATGCTGAGGTTAGCCAATCAGAACCGCTGTGCCGGACAGATTAAACGCTTTTCCCACAGGACATGGAGGTCTGTGTGTGTGTGGACCATATCTACCTTTATCTGTGTGTGTTAGTATCTGCTGCTGCTCTGGTTAATGAAATCAGATGTCTTGACTTTGGGAGCGAAACAGAAAGAGAGACAGAGATAATGAGAGAGAGGAGAGATAGAGGGAGAGAAGGGAGGGAGGGAGGGAGGGAGAGAGGGAGGGAGGGAGGGAGGCAGAGGGCAGTAGAAGTAAAGAGGATCCTGACTGCCCTGACATCAAACTTTTCTTCAGATCGAAATTACAACCTTAGATGGGAATGAGAATTTTAATTAGAACTCAAGGCTATCTAATCTTGGTGATTGTGTGTGTGTGGAGAGAGAGAGAGAGAGAGAGAGAGAGAGAGAGAGAGAGAGAGACTGCCATGGGTCTGCCTCTACATACAGTAGGTGAGTGTTTTTGGGTGTAGCTGTGTGGTTGTAGAAGTGTGTGTGTGTGTGTGTGTGTGTGTGTGTGTGTGTGTAATTGTGTGTCGTTGCCTCCCATTGCTGGATGTTCTGTCAGATATTTAATAGTCTTTATGTAATCTACCTTGTTCCATCTGCCAGGTACTTACAGCCTCTACTGGAGTATTAAGCTTCTAACAAAGAACTACTGGATTCTATATCCGCAGGTTCCCTCTCTCTCTCTCTCTCTCTCTCTCTCTCTCTCTCTCCCTCTCCTCTCTCTCTCTCTCTAATTGGCATCCCATGATTCCCTTTGATTTGACTACAACTCAGCCCTCCACTGAATCTATAAATATAGTCTATAGGTGTCTCTGTTGTAGTTCTCTGCCCCCTAACAGGCTCTCTCTCTGCTAGTCTCTCCTCTAACGAACTCTCTGCTCATCCCTCTCTCTCGCACGCACGCACACACACACACACACACACACACACACACACACACACACACACACAACACACACACCCAGGTCCTCCAGATAGGTCTTGTGTTCCTCTTGATGAGAAGCACTGACCAATCCATCCCTGCCCTGGCCCTGTTAGAGCTGCACACCGGCTGGACACAGACACTAGATCACAATATGGAGGGGGGAGAGAGGGAGAGGACAGGGGGAGAGGACAGGGGAGAGAGGGAGAGGACAGGGGAGAGAGGGAGAGGACAGGGGAGAGAGGGAGAGGACAGGGGGAGAGGACAGGGGGAGAGAGGGAGAGGACAGGGGGAGAGGACAGGGGGAGAGGACAGGGGGAGAGGACAGGGGAGAGAGGGAGAGGACAGGGGGAGAGGACAGGGGGAGAGAGGGAGAGGACAGGGGGAGAGGACAGGGGGAAGAGGACAGGGGGAGAGGACAGGGGGAGAGGACAGGGGAGAGAGGGAGAGGACAGAGGGAAAGAGGGAGAGGACAGGGGCAGAGAGGGAGATAGGACAGGGGAGGGGGGGGGGGGAGAGGGGGGGAGAGAGGATAGGGGGAGAGAGGGAGAGGACAGGGGAAGAGAGGGAGAGGGGGAGAGGACAGAGGGATGGGGGGGGAGGGAGGATAGGGGGAGAGAGGGAGAGGACAGGGGAAGAGAGGGAGAGGGGGAGAGGACAGAGGGATGGGGGGGGAGAGGATAGGGGGAGAGAGGGGGAGTTGGGGAGAAAGAGGTTCATCTCTCTCAAACCAAGCCTGGCAGTCAGACACTCTAGTGGCCGTGAGTCAGGACCACAGACACACACACACTCACACACATGCTCTCACACACACAGACACACACACAGACACACACACACACACAGGGAGGGAGGGGGGGGGAAGCGTCCTCTCTTCATCTTGTTTGTTCCTCATCAGTGTCCCTGGTGAACAGACAGCAGTCAGAACGTCTGTGCTGCTGATTGGCTTATCTGCAGGCCAGTGACTGAGGGTGTATGTGTGTGTGTGTGTGTGTGTGTACAGCAGATGAAGACACCACGCTCTGAATAGCCTCTCATCTGAAGAGGGAGCAGCTCAGTGCTGGTACACACACATACACACCATGCTTACCACACACACACACACTGTGTAATGTTTTTCACTGCTTTACAACAAATTAAGTTTCCCTCAAAGTGAATTTCAAGCTTGACTGGATTTGGAGGGAGACCAACTTTCTCTGTACCAACACCCTCCTCTCTCTCTCTCTCTCTCTCTCTGTATCTCTCTCTCCTGCCCTGGCAACAGTGCATGTCTTCACAGAAACCTGTAAAGAGCTGAGATGTTGATAATGTCAGTCTATTGTGGGCTCCCCTCCTCCTCTCCTCCTCCTCTCCTCCCCTCCTCTCCTCCTCCTCTCCTCCTCTCCTCCTCTCCTCCTCCTCCTCTCCTCCTCCTCTCCTCCTCCTCCTCCTCCTCCTCTCCTCCTCCTCCTCCTCTCCTCCTCCTCCTCTCCTCCTCTCCTCCTCTCCTCCTCCTCTCCTCCTCTCCTCCTCCTCCTCTCCTCCTCTCCTCCTCCTCCTCTCCTCCTCTCCTCCTCCTCCTCTCCTCCTCCTCTCCTCCTCTCCTCCTCCTCTCCTCCTCTCCTCCTCCTCCTCTCCTCCTCCTCTCCTCCTCTCCTCCTCCTCCCCTCATCCCCTCTCCTCCTCCTCCCCTCCTCTCCTCCTCCCCTCCTCTCCTCCTCCCCCTCCTCTCCTCCTCCCCTCCTCTCCTCCTCCCCTTTTCATTCAGACGTATTGATTTGCTAATCGTTCCTGCTGCCATTATAGCAGCAATTAGTGATTGGAGTCTGCATGTTTCTGTGTGTGTGTGTGTGTGTGTGTGTGTGTGTGTGTGTGTGTGTGTGTGTGTGTGTGTGTGTGTGCGTGCGTGTGTGTGTGTGTGTGTGAGTGTGTGTGTGGCTTGATGTTTGGAGTCATTTCTGTTCCGGTGTGTTCTATCAGATAGGAAGTGACAGTCCAGCGAGTCGAACACAGAGCACAGAGCCAAGGTTCAGACAGCGAATACAGTGTGTGTGTGTGTGTCTGTCTGTTTGTGTGAGTGTGTGTCTTTTGTTTTCAGAGGGATAATGGAACACGGACAGAACACAAATCAGATAATCAGTTTGTCACACGCGAGCACACACACACACACACACACACACACACACACACACTGTATTCGCTGTCTAGCAGTCAAGGTCAAAGGTCGTCTCTGTCAACAAGTGGAGAGGTGTTCCTTTCACTGCCCTTCTGCTGCACAATCACAACCAACTCCTCAGGGATAGGAGCACACACACACACTTACAGACACACACACACACACTCACACACACACACACACACTCACACACACACACACTCACACACACACACACTCACACACACACACACACACACTCACACACACACACACACACACACACATACACTCAGCTCTAGTTGCTACACTGATCTGATCACACCGATAAAGAGACCAGGAAGAGAAGAGATAGGCGGTAAGATGAGAAAGTAGAGAGAGAGAGGGAAGAAGAGAGAGAGAAGAGAGAGGGAGAGAGAGAGGGAGAAGAGAGAGATGTGCCGATAAGAAGGAGGAGAGATGAAGGTCTGAGAAAGGTAGGGGAGGGTGGGAGAGGTGAGAGAGGAGGATAGGGGAGGAGAGGGGAGGAGATATGTCTATGGCCTTAGTGCCCTCTGCTGTTATAAGTTGGGACTGTCGAATTTAGACTTGGTGTGTGTGTGTATGAGTGTGTGTTTGAGAAAGAAGTACAAGCCCTCTTGAAGGTCAAGCTCTTCAGAGGGAGGGGGGGTGGGGTGTATAGGTGGAGGCAGGATGGGGGAGGCTGGAGGGGGGGGGGGGGGTCAGTGGGGAGCGGTGTAGAGCAGAGATTGAGGTCAGACAGGTTGAAGAGAGCGTCCATGTTGCTTTTCACGAGCCGGTGCTCTGCTCGATGGAGCGTTTAAATCATCAACGAAGACCTTTACCCCCTCCTGCCTCACCCCCCCACCCACCCCCACCCCCCCTCCGCTCACGCTATGAAAACAAATACACAACAAATAAATAATTACCCCACATGCTCAGGCACACACAAACACACAATCATACACACACACACACCTGCCTACAACTACGACAGAAAATGAAATATTTAACCTTTAGCAGATCTTCAATCTTTGATCACAGTGGAGAGCTGGGGGGGGAGCTTCCCAGTGCATTATGGGTAAGGGTTTCCATGACACAAATCTCTTCCCCCCTCTATACTTGAGAGGCTCATTATAATAGACCAGCGTGCTGTGAATGTTGCCTGTTTGAACAGCTGGATAAACCCACTCTCTCCATCTCTCCTTGTCTCTCTCTTCTCTCTCTTCTCTCGCTCTCTCTCCTCAGCATCTTCCTGTTGGTTGGTCTTTTTTCTCTGATGAACTTGGTGTTATGATGTGCTGAGTTCAGGGACTCAGGTGGATGAGAGGAGAGAGGGGAAGGTTAAGAGATTCTGGGACCTTGTTCAAAAAACAGCTTGATGCTTCTATTCGGAGAGATGGAGAGAGAGAGAGAGAGAGAGAAAGAGATGGAGAGTGTGAGAGAGATGGAGAGCGAGAGAGAGAGATGGAGAGTGTGAGAGAGAGAGAACTCTGTGACTTTCAACGCTTCTCTTCAAAAACTTCATCATTTACTGAAACTCACAGTGGACATGACCTGATTGGATGATGGTGTCTCGCCTCAGGGCTTGCGATCGCACGATTGGCTGAGGCCAAGGAAAGTGAAAGGCAACCGTTGCCCTTTTCTGTGAAGACAGGTAAACAACAAGCAGGCTAGTTGACGCACACACACACACACACACTGACAAACACACACACACCCTGACACACACACACTGACACACACACACACCCTGACACACACACACTGACACACACACACACACACCCTGACACACACACACTGACACACACACCCTGACACACGCACAGGACATGTTGACAGCTGTGTGTTGAAGATCCCATCTCTTTGACACGGTGTGTGACAGTGTGAGCATGAGAGTGTGACTCTGTCAGGAGGGGAACCGGTCCGTCGTCACGTCAACGCTGTCCTCTGCTCCCTAACACTGTGACGACTATGCAGATGATGTCAGAGGGAGCAAAGACCTGTCTTTCTTCATCAGAGTGTGTGTGTGTGTGTGTGTGCGCAGTGTGTGTCTGTCCTCTCCTGAGGGGCTT
Source organism: Neosalanx taihuensis (assembly GCA_030340665.1). NCBI lineage: Eukaryota > Metazoa > Chordata > Actinopteri > Osmeriformes > Salangidae > Neosalanx > Neosalanx taihuensis. The sequence goes on along the minus strand of CM059312.1, from coordinate 7,801,337 downwards.
GTACTCAGGTAACATTCTTTACTGGGTACACACCAAGCGTAAGCCTAAATCAATATCTTCAAACAAATGAAATCCTAAAAGTCAATACCAATTGTTTTGCTTGACAGAAAAGAATGGAGGTTTGAGTGTGACAATGTTGATTCTCCCTCTTCTACTCTCTCCTCTCATCTCATTTCTCTCTCTTCTACTCTCTCCTCTCATCTCATTTCTCTCTTCTACTCTCTCTTCATCTCTCTTCTACTGTCTTCTCTCCTCTTCATCCTCTCCTCCCTTCCTTCCTCCTACATTTCTTCTTTCCTCTATTTGTGTGTTTGTGTGTTTCTGTCCTCTGCTACAGGTCAGATCCTCTATACTCATGCCCTGCATCGCACTCCATCCTCTCATTAGCCTGAATGCCACACACACACACACACACACTGCCAAACTTCTAGAATCCTCTGAGCTCCCCCCCCCCCCAGGTTTTTGTCCCAGAGGACGTTGTGTCCCTGTTGTGTCGCAGCCGTGTTGACTTCCTGTTTTCGTTAGCATGGCTAATTAGCCTGGAAGTGACAGGAACTGATGGTTCTGTATTGATGTCTCGCCCGTCCTCCTCCTCGTCCTCCTTGTCCCCCACGTCTCTCGTCCCCCACGTCTGTCCGTCTCCCTGTCAGGCGCGGGGCGTGATGGTGGAAGCAGATAAGGTATAAACAAAAGGGTAAACAGATCCCCCCCCCCCCACTCGCTGCTCCCAGGGTGTCTGTCTGTCTGCCTGCCTGTCTGCTTGTCTGTGTCTGCTCCAGTGTGTGTGTGTGTGTGTGTGTGTGTGTGTGCGTGTGTGTGAACGCACATTCATGCAACTTAGACCTAGAAGGGGTTAGGAGGTCACCGGTGTCATGGCAACGTCTCTCTTCTCCACCTCAGTCTTTAGGCTCCGCCCCCGCCGCCGGCCAGCAGGTGGGCGGAGCTGATGTTCTGGAGCTTTTGTCAGCTCTGCACACACACACACCATTTCCTGGCACGCGCATCACTTCCTGATGCACCCGGCCCGTTCCAGCCACTCTGGTTGCCGTTGGCGACCAGCCAGAACAGCCGATTTGGGAGTTGGAGCGCCGCGATGTGCAGCTGTTATGCAGATGAAGTCTTCAGCACACACACACACTCACACACACACACACACTCACGCCTCCAGCCCCAAACTTCCAGTAATAGATGTGAGCTGTGACATCACAAGCTGGGAGGCCATCTGTACACGGCAGGGTCCGAACCTATTCCTGTCTCCGCTCTAAGTGCGCTCAGATCCACCAGCCCTCTGCTGGTGCTGACGAGGGGAACTCCAAACTTCCCCGAGGTCAAAGGGAAGAGAGGGGGGGGAGGGGGGAGAGAGGGGAGGGAGGGCGGGAAGGAGGGAGGGAGGGAGGATAGAGGGGAGAGAGGGAGGGAGGGAGGGGAGGGAGGGAGTCGTTCATGTCTGTGTTTTAGGAGGAGTGATGTGACAGCACCTCCACACATCCCATAAATATTGCTCTGCTTGTCTCCGTGACGATGGTGGAGTCCTGCAGGTCCAGCTGACCTGCAGAGTGAGTCTGGATCTGGATCACAGGAAGAACATTCTGCCGGCTTCCAACCACCTCTGCTGCTGTGCAGTCCAGCTGTGTCCAGCCTCCTCCTACACAGGTCAGGAAGAGACACAGGCTGGGGGGGAGACAGGCAGGCAGACAGACAGGCAGGTAGACAGGCAGACAGACAGGATGTGATCAGATGACTGTGCTCTGGCTCTCAGCCTCATGCCTGCTGGGTGATGTATGGTGAATCCAAACACTGACACGCGTGTGCCAAGATGACGAACCAGCAACCCAGAGGCACACACAGATGTTCACACATCACACACACTGTCAGCTGGTGGGGGGGGTGGGGGGGACATCACACACACTGTCAGCTGGGGGGGGCAGGGGGGCACGCATCACACACACTTTCTGGGCGAGGGGGGCGGGGGTGGGTAAGATAAGTTCAAGAAATCCTACAAGCTAAGATCTTGTTACTGTGTGTGTGTGTTTGCATGTGTGTGTGTTTGTGCGTGTGTGTGTGTTTGCGTGTGTGTGTGTGAGTGCGTGTGGACATGAAACAAAGGTGAGGCGCTTTACGCTTCAGCAGGATGGATGGTTTATAAGTTAACAGCGCTGGATAATAGGATTTCACCTGCAGGACCAACGATTTATGGCTCTGATGTCGTTCTCTGACCGTGGCGAGAGATTGGAAAGAGGGAAATAAAAAATGACTGGATCACCGTGTTGGCTTTCAGTTTCACTGGAGTTTGTTTCAATCACGAGCAGACGGCCGAGCTGGAGGATCGACTGGGAGACGACTGGAGGACTGAAAGATGATCTCTGTGTGGAGCTGGAAGACTGGGGTGTGTCTGCCTGAGAACAGAGACTCACTCTGGTGGACTGGGGTGTGTGTGTGTGTGTGTGTGTGTGTGTGTGTGTGTGTGTGTGTGTGTGTGTGTGTGTGTGTGTGTGTGTGTGTGTGTGTGTGTGTGTGTGTGTGTGTGTGTGTGTGTGTGTGTCCATCAGCTGGGACCATGGATGCATGGATCCTTGAAATAGACAGATGGTGGATGGAGAGATGGGGATGGATGGGTGGATGGAGAGATGGATGGAGAGATGGATGGAGAGATGAATGGGTGGATGGATGGAGAGATGGATGGAGAGATGGAACGATGGACATCTGCTTAGATGGTTGGTTGTTGGGTAGGTCATATGACTGTTACCTGCCCCAGTGCGTTCTATTGACATATCTAATGTGGTGTTTGTTTTGTATAGGAACCTGTAGAGAGAGAGAACCCTGTTTCTGAACAACAACCTGGAAATAGGGTTCTTATCCAGAACATTCACACTTAATCTCCATCATCTAGTTATGACTTTGTGTTTTGGGCTTCAGAATGGCAATATGCCGCCATGGCAACACTGAGGCCTCCGCTGTTTCATGACGGAGGATCTGAAGTTGTTGAAGTGTGTGTTAGAACGTGTTTGTTTCAGCTGTGGTCTGATGAATTTAAATAAAGCTTTAGCAGTGAGTAATTGTCCCGATGTGATGCTGTGCACCTCCAGGGTTTGACTGACTGGACTGAAATGCAGTTGATTTAGTTTGATTTAGATTCACTGCTCAGCTGTGTTCTGTTGAACCCTGAGGAATTCACTCTGCATGTTTCTCTATCCAGTTCAGCCAACTAGACTAAACACTGGTGATTCTTTTATTTCCTCCATGAACAGGTTAGAGTGGGATTGTGTGACGTGTGGTGTGTGTGTGTGTGTGTTGTTTTGAGAGAGCAGCCCTGTATGGCTGCCGTTGCACGCCCCATGAGAGAGCGGCCCTGTATGGCTGCCGTCGCACGCCCCATGAGAGAGCGGCCCTGTATAGCTGCCGTCGCACGCCCCATGAGAGTGTCCCTCCTTAACAGACTCGTCTCAGACATGCGGCTGGGCAGGAATGTGGCTCGAACCTTCCTGGATTATTACAAACTCAACAACGTCATCAAAGACCACATCCCCACACACACACCCAGGTACCTACTGCACACACACACACACACACACAGGTACCTACTGCACACACACTCAGGTACCTACTGCACACACACACAGTCTGTCTAACATACCTGTCTGTCTGTCTGTCTGTCTGTCTGTCTGTCTAACATACCTGTCTGTCTGTTACCATCAGTTCAGAAACCACGCCCCCAGCCCCCGGTCGGCAAGGCAACGGGAGGAACCCTGGGATGGAGAGAGGAGAAAGTTAGAAGGAGAGGAAGAATTAAAGTAGCTTCTGCTGCCTGGTGGACAGGTGGAAGACTTCAGTCATCTCCTCTTTCTAAGACCCCCTGGCACCTTCTCTATCACCCACACTAACGAGCACTCACGGAGGGTGACAGGAGGAGAGGATGGGATTGGCTACGTGATTTGAGGTTCATGCCGATAGGACAAGGAATCCATTTATGCACTCTTTAATAAGCACGAGCCTTTATTAGCGGAGCAGCGTGCAGCTTCTGATATCATCCCAAAAACACCGGAAAGGAAGGACTTGACGTGTATTAAATGTTTGATGTAGATCGTGTGTGACACGTCTGCAAACTCCGTGTGAGGCCTTTTAAATGGAAATCTCATTTAAATTAGAATTCACCACATGCTTCGACGCTTCAGAATGTGCGAGTAAGATTATTTTTTGCTTTGAGAATGAGTTTTCGTGTCTGTTTAATGAGCAGTGCACCGTAGCTTGTGTTTGTATTAAGTCACTTAAATCGTAAAGGTTTGTGATGAAGCTACTTTATCAATGCACCTTTTGTGGTGTGAATGTGGAGAAATAAAATGTGACCACGCAAAATTTCTGCACAATGTACTCAATCGTGTTTTTCCTGATATGTGCTGGTTTGTGCGTACGTTTCTTAAAATAAAATAAAAAATAAATTCAAAAGTTTTTGTTTCGTTTTGTAGTTGGGGCGCATGACGTCACTTCCTGGTGTCGTGCTTGTTGGCAGCCATCATTGTAGTCATGGCAACCAAGTAGCAAAAGTTTGAAAATGGGTCGTTTGACTCCAGAAAAGAAGAAGCATTTTTCGGTTAAAATAAATAAGAAATCTATGAAATGCATAGTTCGCCTGAGAATACAAGCTGTAAGTACGACAGTCGTGTGTAAATTAAGTTAGTCTAGCGAGCAAAGACGCAGGAATATATTAAGTTTATGCAAGCAGATTTGCCAGTGTTGTTGTTGTATCCCTTGCTTTGTGTTCACAATCGTTGTGTTATGCATTTATAGTTCTTCCCTTGGCACTTATTGGTTCTCGTGATGTATGATTCACGATCTAAAAAACCCACTGTGTTCGGGGTCTATCACGTTGCTATGCTCAATGACTGATGCTCTTTGTAAAAGCTCTCTCTTGTAAGTCGCTTTGGATAAAAGCGTCTGCTAAATGAATAAATGTAAATGTGAAAGAAGTTGGCGTCTTGTAGTTTAGAGCTATTCTAGCTGGTAAATCAAAGATAAAACGGATAACGTTTTACTAGTTTGACTACCTAAAGGTTTGAATTATTGATTTAGTTAAAGAAAGGGCCTATAATCTTCCCCAAACTGCCCTGCCCAAACCTCAAGACAGTAGTAGACTAACTACCGTGCAGTTATTGAAACAAGATATGGGAGTTATCTGTAACAGGAAAGATTAGGATATGGACTGATCCCTAATGTCTGTTAGCTAGGATGATAAGCCTTGATAAGCCTGTTTGACTGATCAGAAAGCTCCGATAGATAACGTGTCCTGGGGTCGTGCTCCCCCGCGGTGAGGATGTCTACCTGAGCGTGTGTGTGATGGGTCAGTACCAGAAGACAGCCTGCCTCCCCCCCGCCTTCCCCCTCCTCTTCCATCACGACATGGAGTTCGTCAAGGTATCGCTCGCCGTTTCTCACTATCAACTTTATTCTGTCCCCCGCAGCATATCAATAGTTTTCTTAAATGATCTATTTGAGCCTTGAGGTCTGTGTTCTCTTCTCGCCATCTCTCTTAGACTTTCTACGGTGTTTTAGATCCCAGTGACGTGGCAGATCTACTGGAAGGTACTTAGACTGAAAAAAACAGTGTCGCATCTCTAAGTCTTCTGTGTTGTCTGTGTCACAGTGTTCATGAGCAGTGTGTGTGTGTGTGTGTGTGTGTTGTCCCTGACCAGTTGACACCACCACCTTTGAGCTGATCCAGCTCCACCCTCCAGGTATGGCAAACGTCCCTGGTGTTAGTGATGTCACTGTGACATCACTGCGTCACGGCCAAAACACACCCACCTTCTAAACCGTAACAGTTGGCCTGTTCGGGTGATGTGTGTGTGTGTGTGTGTGTGTGTGTGTGTGTGTGTGTGTGTGTGTGTGTGTGTGTGTGTGTGTGTGTGTGTGTGTGTGTGTGTGTGTGTGTGTGTGTGTGTGTGTGTGTAGAGGGTGAGGTGTTGGCCACGATAGAGACAAATACCAGAGAGTTCCTGTACCCTGGACCGAGGCTGATGTGGAGAGCAGGCGCTCCAGAGAGAGAGATTCTGATGAAGAGATCCATCAGTTTCCCGGTACACAGCTCTCCTGCTCGCTCCTTATCTCTCTCCTCTCTCTTGCTCTCTCTCCTTCTCTCCCTCCTTCTCTCTTTTCTTCTCTCCCTCCTCCTCTCTCTCCTTCTCTCTCTCCTTCTCTGTCCTTCTCTCTCTCCTTCTCTGTCCTTCTCTCTCTCTCTTCCTCTCCCTACTTCTCTCTCCATCTGTCCCCCCTGCTCTTCCTTCAGCCTTCTGTCTTCTAATCTGCCTGTTCCTCCTCTACTTTATATCTTGTTCTCCTCCTCTCACCCTCTTCCTCCTCCCCTCCTCCTGATATCTCTCCCATATCTGCTTCACATCTCCTAAACCATGTCTCTCCCCCATCATGTTTATTCTTCCACCAGAGCAGGGTAATTGCAGATTTGTAGATGTGTGTTTTGTAAATGGATCTTCCAGTCAGTCTCTGGATCTGCCTCCCCTCTCCTGCGAGGGTCTCCATTTCCCTGTTAATGGCTTCTGTGTCTGTCCCCCCCTCAGGGAATCTCCCCCAAAGTGGAGTTTACCACCACGTCCATCATTCAGGAGTGCGATGGGAGAGATACCACTGCAGCCTTGCCCGTAAGTCTCCCCCCCCGCCCTCCTCCACATCTTTACACCCAGATGGTCTGAAATGTAAGGCTCTTCATTCAGCCAGCTGTCAGAACATAGATTGCACCTTTTGGAACAATTTGGTGGGTTCTCATGTACCTCGCTGGGCTGAATCAGGCGTGCGTGGGGCGGGCAGGGTGCGTGAGCGCTGGGCTCCTGGGCATTGGCCATGGACGGTGTTTACATTTACATTTAATTATTGATCAGACGCTCTTATCCGGAACGACTTAGAGGCAAGTACAGGGACATTCCCCCCTGAGGAAAGTTAGGGTGAAGTGCCTTGCCCAAGGACACTGGGTCCAGTCCACAACACAAACACACACACAGGGTCCACAACACACACACACAGCACACACAGGGTCCACAACACACACACACAGGGTCCACAACACACACACAGGGTCCACAACACACACACACACCGGGTCCATTGATTTAGTGCCTTTGGAGTGTGGAGGCTGTGTGTGATCATGTCACTGATAAGCACTCAGTGTTTCTGTTAGCCTGGCCTCTCTCTCAGACACACAGGGATTATCCTGGAACTCTAAAGAAGGGTTCTGTCTCTCTCTGTCTGCTCTCTCTCTCTCTCTCTCTCTCTCTCTCTCTCTCTCTCTCTCTCTCTCTGCCTCTCTTATTGTTTCCATGGCTACTGTCGTCTGTCTCTCTCTGCTTGTAATAGTGGCCAGGTTCTGAAGGTATCTGGTCTCTGTGTGAATGTAATTACAGTGAGACAGATGAGCTGGCTGATACCATGTCTGCTGCCTCTGGCTCTGCTGCCTCTTCTGCCTCTGCTGCATCTGCTGCCTCTAGTCCTGCTGCCTCTGGTCCAGTCAAGGTCAAACAGTTAGCCAGCTAGTCTGGTCTACAATCAACCAGCCAGCCAGGCAGCCAGTAAGCCACATCAACATGCAGGCAGACAGACAGACAGGTAGACAGGCAGACAGACAGACAGACAGACAGACAGACAGACAGGCAGACAGACAGACAGGCAGACAGGCAGGCAGGCAGGCAGGCAGGCAGGCAGACAGACAGGCAGATAGGCAGGCAGACAGGCAGACAGACAGACAGACAGGCAGATAGGCAGGCAGACAGACAGACAGACAGACAGACAGGCAGACAGGCAGACAGACAGGCAGACAGTCTCACCAGTCGTCTTGTCTGCATGTCCTTTGGGTTGTAAAGGGCACCTGGTGTTCAGGCACATCCAAACATCCAGGCTGCACCCTTCCACACTGTGTCTGTGTGTGTGAGTGTCTGTCTGTGTGTGTCATTGTGTGTGTGTGTGAGTGTCTTTTCTCTCTCTCCTAATGGATTGTCAGGATTGCCATTACACTTGACAGGCCCCATTCCTTCTCCTTTCTCTTTCTCAGAGTTAGAATAATAACAACCCTTTCAAACTGTCTGTCCTTAGAGAGAGCGGGGTAAATCTCTCTCTGTCTCTCTCTCCCTCTCTCTCCCTCTCTCTCTCTCTCTCTCCCTCTCCCTCTCCCTCTCTCTCTCTCTCTCCCCCTCTCCCTCTCTCTCTCTCTCTCTCTCTCTCTCTCTCTCTCTCTCCCTCTCTCTCTCAGCCAGCTGTCTGCTCTTATTCCCTCCTTGTCTGTCTCAGTTGGCTCCTGCTAGGCTCTTGTGTGTGTCTCCCTCCACAAGCAGGTCTGTGGTCTTGACACGCTGCCTCCTCTTTGTACTCGTCTTCCTCATCTGTTCCTCTCCTTCCTCTGGCCTCGTCTGAAGCCTGAGCAGGTTTCCTGCTTCTATCAGCTGCTGGTGACGGAGGCTTTTGTTTGGTCAAGGACGGAGCTGTCTCATCTCAGCAGCGTCCAACATCACTGTCTAATCACAGCTGACAGGCGGGTGACCCCCAGTCAGAGACACGGACCCTCTACACACACACAGGCAGCACGCACACACACACACACACAGGCAACACACACACACAGGCAGCACGCACACACACACACACAGGCAGCACACACACACACAGACAGGCAGCACGCACGCACACACACACACAGACAGTGGGAGAAGAGAGAGGGGGGGGGAGAGAGAGAGTAAGAGGGGGGGAGAGGGAGAGCGATAGAGGGAGAGAGATAGAGAGAGAGAGAGGATGTAAGGACAAAGTGAAAGAGGAGGGACAGAAATTCCACTTCCTTTTATTGGTATCAGATTGTTCTACTCCAAATGACCCAATCTTAATCAGGATTGATTTATTCCATTTGTTAAAGATGACTGTAATGTGCTCGGCTCGCTCGGTTAGCCTTTAGAATAGATTGCCTTTTTGGTTTGTGTTTTACTAGCAGGGAATGTCATTGTACTATTAGTCTTACAGCAGGCTGTCAAACACAATTAACATATTTTCATATTTTATTGAGTCTAGACATGATGCTAGCAATGAAGGTCATCCTGTGACCTAGATGATATGAAACACACAGCTGTGTTTACCTGATCTTATGGCTCTGTAGAAAGCTACCTGAACTATGTGGTTGATAACTCAGTATTGCTCAGGTATTCATGTGCTCATAAACACTCATAAAACAAAATGCAGTATTGTCTTCTTTAACAATCTTCCCCTCCTCAGCCCTGCAGTCCGGCCACGCCCTCCTCCTCCCCTCCGTCTCCGTGCCGACGGGGCCCCTCCCCTGCAGTGGCTGATGGGAGCTGCAGTTCCAGTGGGTACCAGAGGGCCACGGTGGCGTCTTGGAGCCGTGCCCTCTCTCCCTACACCCACCGCAGGATGTGTCAGCTGTCCTGGGACGCAGAGCAGAGGCTGGCCCACCTCCGCCTGGGGCCACACCGCTTCCGCAAGGACACCGAAACAAGCACGCCCTTCTTGGTAACCTTGTTGGTCAAGCTGGGCTGAAATCCTCCATGGCTCCGCCCTCTGTGTGACGGTGGCGTGTCGCTTACACACTCACCAAGGTCCTTGGGGCCACAATTAACCCACATGATTAAGAGTCAAGTCTCCATTAACATACAGTTACCTGTTGAAGTAGCTTGAATAGCATTGTCACTGTGTACTAGAAAGAGACCGTGTGTTGTGAGTGTGTTGTGTTTGTGTAGGTGTCTGTGTGTGTGTAGGTGTCTGTGTGTGTGTAGGTGTCTGTGTGTGTGTAGGTGTCTGTGTGTGTGTAGGTGTGTGGCATGTTCCATTATAGTTTCCCTTTGTTTATCCAGAATAATGAGACTTGAAGTTCACTGTAGTTTTCCATTAACATGGACAGTGACAAATGCTGCTGCTGTTGACCTTTTTGTTGTTGTTGACCTTGCTGTTGACCTTGTTGTTGTTGACCTCTTGTTATTTCGCAGGTGCCCTGTTCCCCTAGCTCCTCCATGATGGCGTCTCCCTCACCTCACCTCTCCTCTCCCAGACACACACGCAGCCTCCCCCTCCCTCCCTGCCGCACCAGCCCACACACAGGTACTGCTGGCAGCCAGGGACTCAACACGGGGACTGAACACAGTCCTGAAGTCTGCTACCAAACTGACCCCCTCTCTCTCCCTCTCTCTCCTCTCTCTCCCCCCTTCTCTCTTTAGACTCCTCTCTTTTGGGATCCTATAGGCCAAAGTCTGGAAGGAATGCGTCCAAACAGGAAGTTCCTAAAACACCCTTGAGAGGAGCCCCGCCTCCACCAGCCCTGCCCACCCCTGGCTCCGCCCCCGGTAGACCCCAGTCCACCCCTGGCTCCGCTCCCGGGAGACCCCAGTCCCTGAGTGGCTCCTCCCTCAGGGAGAGGTGAGGCGGTGGGATCACACTTTGTCTTTCTTCCTAGTTTTCCTGGTTACAGACAGTCAGTCAGTGTCCATCCATCCTTGTTAGAGGAACAGGACTTTAGCACACACACAGATCCAGAGGCGAGAACTCGGGTGTTCTCAAACTATCATTTAAAGCAGGGGTCTCCAATCCTGGTCCTCAAGGGCCGCTGTCCTGATGGTTTTAGATGTTTCCCTGCTTCAGCACACCTCTACAGAGCTTGATAACGACGCTTCATTAGAATCAGATGCGTTGGAGCAGGGAAACATATAAAACCTTCAGGACAGCGGCCCTCGAGGACCAGGATTGGAGACCCCTGATTTAAAGGTATGTGAAGAACACGCTGTCATTGGCCAGATTCCAGCCAACCTTTCTCTCCGGTGAACTTGTCTTGTTTTCATAGAATCTTCTGGTGAATCTCCCAGCTGTGTATGTTTGCACAAAAGATCTAGATGAGCCGTCAGCCATATAAACCTGCTGTTCCCATATGAACTGACAATTATGAGATATTGACAAATCCCACCGCTGGTCCTGAAGCCAAATACAACAGAGCCGCTGCTGCTGCGCTTCTGATCTTTATTTTAAATCACGCAAACTCACCGTATGGCAGCAACACATTCTCTCTCTCTCTCTCTCTCTCTCTCTCTCTCTCTCTCTCTGTCTCTCTCTGTCTCTCTCAGATGACAGTACATGGTGCTCTGTCATGTTTGATCTTTACTTAAAAAGTGAGAGCGGACCAGGATCACTGAGAGAGAGGGAGAGAGAGAGTGAGAGGGAGATAGAGAGAGGGGGCAGAGATAGAGAGAGCACCATCGATTGGGCTTCAGAGAGCCGATGTGTTTGACCCGGCGATGGTTGCCAACCCACTTTTAATACATTGCAAGACCTCACCATCGATCACAGCATCTCATCTTCTGACCTCTGTTTGTTTGTGTTCCACGCACCCCACCCCCCCACCCCCCCCCCCCCACCCACGCACTCCTCCACCCCCTTTCCCGCCTCTGTCTCTGTTCATAAGTAAACATTAAAATCGATAAGACCATTTTTAAGCGTGAAAGTAAATGGAAGGAAATGAGTGATGCTCGTCCTCGTCAGATTGAAAATGTGACAGAAGAGTGGGAGAAGGAGATTAGGGGGGAGGGGGGGGGCGGGGGGCAGGCGTGGGGGCCGGATGGAGGGGGGGGGGATACATTCCCTCTGAGGGAGCGAGGAGCACATACAGAGAGAGAAGGTGATGAAGGGTTTATGAATAGAGGGAAAGATGCCCTCCAATGCCAACTCTACCCTTCACCCCTCATGGGGGTGAGGGGGCGGGGGGGGGGGGGGCAGGGGCACCGTGTCCTTGCTGCTCAGTACAGAAGCAGCGTTCATCTGATTGTAGAAGGAAAAACAAGTTCAGCCATGCTTGTCCATCCATCACTGTTCCTGCCTGAGAGACAGCAGCCGGACTGCTGTGTCTGACTGGCTTTCATAACACAGTACTGGACTGTATAAGTGTAACTTAGGCAAAGTGTGCTATGGTGAGAAAATAACATTTATATCGGTTGGTTTAATGGATTGTTTTCTGGATGCAGCGTTTTACATTTTTAAGGAGGACAAATTTTATATATATTTATGTATATATATATATATATAGAAAGAGAGAGAGAGATGTATGAGAGAGAGAGAGAGAGAGAGAGAGATGTATGAGAGAGAGAGAGCAAGGGAAATTCTAGTTTAATTCAAGTTTAACTTGTAAAATTTATCACCTAAGTGTTACATAGTATGTGTGTCTTAATTTTCTGCTGTTGACTGGATCAGTCTGCCTGTCCTCCAACCAGAATCCCATCTCCTTAGCACACAGCACCGCCTAGTGGACAAGCAGGGTACTGTTGTTTACCATACTGAAGGAATGTTGGAATATTTCCCCTGTAAAATTTTTATATTTGGTGCTAAAACTCACCCTGTGAGACCCTTTTATACTGTGGTATGGTCCATAATTTATAGATAGTGTATTCATTTTATATAAGAATGTTTGTAATGGGAGGCAGAGGGCTAAGCAGTTCAAGAATCATGCTAGCAATCAGAACGTTGCAGAGTCGAATCCTGGCCGTGCCAGATAACATTGTGTCCTTGGGCAAGGCACTTCACCCTACTTGCCTCAGTGGGAGGGAATATCCCTGTACTAGCTGTACATCACTGTGGATGCTAAATGACTAAGTGTTAACTTCACATATTGTTGCTTGATGGACTCTTGGTGTCTGTCTGGGTTATGATGTCATCAGGTTCCAGAACAGTCCGTCCAACACGTGGGAGGAGATCCACAGACGTGTCCAGAACGTTCTCCGGATGCACCAGTCACACAGGAAGCTGAACTTTGTAAGCGTCTCTCCTGTTCTCCCCTCAGCTAACATGGAACATGTCCTCCTGCTCTGCCATTCATGTGTTTTCTCCTTGGTGTGTGTGTGTTTGCCCCTCTGTGTGTGTGTGTGTGTGTGTGTTTGCCCCTCTGTGTGTGTGTGTGTTTGCCCCTTTGTGTGTGTGTTTTTCCCTCTGTGTGTGTGTGTTTGCCCCTCTGTGTGTGTGTGTGTGTTTGTCCCTCTGTGTGTGTGTTTTTCCCTCTGTGTGTGTGTGTGTGTGTGTGTGTGTTTGCCCCTCTGTGTGTGTGCGGGTCAGGATGATGAGAAGGAGGAGGCACATGGCCCCCCAGGAGAGATGTTGGGGCCCCTAGATGATGGACCCTCCTGGGGTCGCCAGGTGCCCCTCTGCAGAGGAAGGCCCCCCAGAGCTGTGTTTGAGCAGAGCCTAGAGAACATCTACCATGACATGTACCAGGAGGCCACTGGCTCCACATGAGGGAGGGAAGACTAGTGTGGACAGAGGTCAGAGATGAAGGTGGATGGTGTGTGTGTGTGTGTGTGTGTGTGTGTGTGTGTGTGTGTGTGTGTGTGTGTGTGTGTGTGTGTGTGTGTGTGTGTGTGTGTGTGTGTGTGTGTGTGTGTGTGTGTGTGTGTGTGACCAACGTTACCTGAACATGTATTACTGAAAGTGCACTAATCAGTCTAAAAACTTTCCTCTGGAGAAAACATCATGCTAACCCCTTATGTATTTTCCATTGGAGAAAAAAAAATCATATTATTGTTATGTTTTTTTCACCCCAAACATCATCACACGGGCCTCGTGTTGTGTTCCAGTCTAAAAACATTATTATAACCCCACTATATGTGTGTATGTCTACTTAACTTACTTATCTTTTCATACTGGACTACTTAACTGGACTACTCAACTGGACTACTTAACTGGACTACTTAACTTACTAATTTTCTTATTTTTTATATTGGACTTTATTGTGCCTGCTTATTGCTATTGTTATTGTCATTATTGTTATATTACCCTGCAACTCTGTGTGCTGTACTTTACCCTGCTGCTGTTGTGAACTGCAATTTCCACCCCCTGGAGGACAAATAAAGGTTTATCTAATCTGTTTATCTATCTATCTATGTCTATCTATCTATCTTATGTTTTTTTCGTGAAAAAAGGTCATGCTCCCCGAATGCAAACTTTCCGCCCTCAATAACATTGTACGGTTCCCAAGGTCTCAACCATGTATAGATACCCCTACACTATGAAGGCTCACCTACCTCAATGCTAGACAACCTATATATTGCTAAATTGACGATCAGTTAAGGTAAATGAATTGGTTTGAGCAGGATTTGAACCAACATTACCAGGTTTGGCCTTAAACCTTAAGATGCATGCATACACCCACTGAGCCACAGAGGACTCATCTGTCCAAACAGACTAGTTGTGATTTTGACACATATAGAGCATTTAAATAAACCAGCAACTGGTCTGAGCAAGACTTGAACACACGAGCACACATTGGAAGAGGCACTTGAAAAACGCCCAGAGAATGTGTATGCAGTAGCCTGGAAATGGCTCAGTGGGGAGAGAGGCACCTTCCAAACAACACGGTTAAGGGTTCAACTCTCAGCTGTTTCTGAGTAAAGGCTATTGAAAAATGCCCAGAGAATCCCAGGTCTAGTAGCCTGGAATTGGCTCAGTGACTAGAGAGGCTGCCTCAAAACAGCAAATTTAAAGGTTTGAAACCCAGCCATTTCTAAGCCAAAATTTAAAAGCACAAATTGGAAGAGGCACTTGAAAAACACCCGGAGAATATGTTTATTGTAGCCTGGAATTGGCTCAGTGAGGAGAGAGGCTACCTTTAAACAGCAAGGTTGAAAGTTCAAATCCCAGCTGTTTCTAAGATAAGGGTTAGTCAATTGAAAAACACCAAAATAATTTATTTGTAGTAACCTGGAATTGGCTCAGTGAGTAAAGAAGCTCCTTCATACCAAGTAAAGTTGAAGATTTAAATCCCAGATATTTCTGAGTGAAATTTTAAAGCGTACTTTGGAAGAGGCACTTCATAAACACTCAGAGAATTTGCTTGTGGTAACCTGTTATTGGCGCAGTAAGTAGAGAGGCTGCTTCCAACAGCAAGGTTGAAGGTTTGAATCCCAGCCATTTCTGAGTGAACATTTTAAGTATATATTGGAGTAGTCACTTGAAAAACACCGAGATAATTTTTTGTAGTAGCCTGGAATTGGCTCAGTGAGTAAAGAAGCTCCTTCATACCAAGTAAAGTTGAAGATTTAAATACCAGACATTTCTGAGTGAAATTTTAAAGCGTATATTGGAAGAGGCACTTAAAAAACGCCCAGATAATTTGTTTGCGGTAGCCTGGAAATGGTTCAGTGAGGAGAGAGGCTACCTGGGAACAGCAAGGTTGAAGGTTTGAATCACAGCAATGTGTGAGCTGAATTTTAGAGCAAATTTTGGAACAGGCACTAGAAAAATGCCCAGAGAAGTCGTTTGAAGTAGCCTGGAAATGGTGCAGTGGGGAGAGAGCCTACCTTGAAACAACAAGGTTAAGGGTTCAAATCTCAGATGATTCTTAGTCAAATTTTAAAGCGCTCATTAAAAGAGGCACTTGAAAAACGCCCAGAGAATGTGTTTGTGGTAGCCTGGGAATGGCTCAGTGGGGAGAGAGCCTACCTTGAAACCACAAGGTTAAGGGTTCAAATCTCAGCTGATTCTTAGTCAAATTTTAAAGAACACATTGGAAGAGGCACTTGAAAAACACCCAGAGACATTGTGTGCTGTAGCCTAGAAATGGCTCAGTGGGGAGAGAGCCTATCTTGAAACCACAAGGTTAAGGGTTCAAATCTCAGCTGATTCTTAGTCAAATTTTAAAGCGCTCATTAAAAGAGGCACTTGAAAAACGCCCGGAGAATGTGTTTGCGGTAGCCTGGGGATGGCTCAGTGGGGAGAGAGCCTACCTTGAAACCACAAGGTTAAGGGTTCAAATCTCAGCTGATTCTTAGTCAAATTTTAAAGAACACATTGGAAGAGGCACTTGAAAAACACCCAGAGAATGTGTTTGTGGTAGCCTGGGAATGGCTCAGTGGGGAGAGAGCCTACCTTGAAACCACAAGGTTAAGGGTTCAAATCTCAGCTGATTCTTAGTCAAATTTTAAAGAACACATTGGAAGAGGCACTTGAAAAACACCCAGAGACATTGTTTGCTGTAGCCTGGAAATGGCTCAGTGGGGAGAGAGCCTATCTTGAAACCACAAGGTTAAGGGTTCATATCTCAGCTGATTCTTAGTCAAATTTTAAAGCGCTCATTAAAAGAGGCACTTGAAAAACCCCCGGAGAATGTGTTTGCGGTAGCCTGGGAATGGCTCAGTGGGGAGAGAGCCTACCTTGAAACCACAAGGTTAAGGGTTCAAATCTCAGCTGATTCTTAGTCAAATTTTAAAGAACACATTGGAAGAGGCACTTGAAAAACACCCAGAGAATGTGTTTGTGGTAGCCTGGGAATGGCTCAGTGGGGAGAGAGCCTACCTTGAAACCACAAGGTTAAGGGTTCAAATCTCAGCTGATTCTTAGTCAAATTTTAAAGAACACATTGGAAGAGGCACTTGAAAAACACCCAGAGACATTGTTTGCTGTAGCCTGGAAATGGCTCAGTGGGGAGAGAGCCTATCTTGAAACCACAAGGTTAAGGGTTCATATCTCAGCTGATTCTGAGTCAAATTTTAAAGCGCTCATTAAAAGAGGCACTTGAAAAACGCCCGGAGAATTTGTTTGTGGAAGACTGGAAATGGCTCAGTGGGGAGAGAGCCTATCTTGAAACCACAAGGGTAAGGGTTCAAATCTCAGCTGATTCTTAGTCAAATTTTAAAGCACACATTGGAAGAGGCACTTGAAAAACGCCCAGAGAATGTGTTTGCAGTAGCCTGGAAATGGCGCAGTGGGGAGAGAGCCTACCTTGCAACAACAAGGTTAAGGGTTCAATTCTCAGCTGGTTCTTAGTCAAATTTTAAAGCACACATTGGAAGAGGCACTTGAAAAACGCCCAGAGAATGTGTATACAGTAGCCTGGAAATGGTGCAATAGGGAGAGAGCCTACCTTGAAACAACAAGGTTAAGGGTTCAAATCTCAGTTGATTCTTAGTCAAATTTTAAAGCACACATTGGAAGAGGCACTTGAAAAACGCCCAGAGAATGCATTTGCAGTAGCTTGGAAATGGCGCAGTGGGGAGAGAGCCTACCTTGCAACAACAAGGTTAAGGGTTCAATTCTCAGCTGATTCTTAGTCAAATTTTAAAGCGCTCATTAAAAGAGGCACTTGAAAAACGCCCGGAGAATGTGTTTGCGGTAGCCTGGGAATGGCTAAGTGGGGAGAGAGCCTTTCTTGAAACCACAAGGTTAAGGGTTCATATCTCAGCTGATTCTTAGTCAAATTTTAAAGCGCTCATTAAAAGAGGCACTTGAAAAACGCCCGGAGAATTTGTTTGTGGAAGACTGGAAATGGCTCAGTGGGGAGAGAGCCTATCTTGAAACCACAAGGGTAAGTGTTCAAATCTCAGCTGATTCTTAGTCAAATTTTAAAGAACACATTGGAAGAGGCACTTGAAAAACACCCAGAGACATTGTTTGCTGTAGCCTGGAAATGGCTCAGTGGGGAGAGAGCCTATCTTGAAACCACAAGGTTAAGGGTTCATATCTCAGCTGATTCTGAGTCAAGTTTTAAAGCGCTCATTAAAAGAGGCACTTGAAAAACGCCCGGAGAATTTGTTTGTGGAAGACTGGAAATGGCTCAGTGGGGAGAGAGCCTATCTTGAAACCACAAGGGTAAGGGTTCAAATCTCAGCTGATTCTTAGTCAAATTTTAAAGCACACATTGGAAGAGGCACTTGAAAAACGCCCAGAGAATGTGTTTGCAGTAGCCTGGAAATGGCGCAGTGGGGAGAGAGCCTACCTTGCAACAACAAGGTTAAGGGTTCAATTCTCAGCTGGTTCTTAGTCAAATTTTAAAGCACACATTGGAAGAGGCACTTGAAAAACGCCCAGAGAATGTGTATACAGTAGCCTGGAAATGGTGCAATAGGGAGAGAGCCTACCTTGAAACAACAAGGTTAAGGGTTCAAATCTCAGTTGATTCTTAGTCAAATTTTAAAGCACACATTGGAAGAGGCACTTGAAAAACGCCCAGAGAATGCATTTGCAGTAGCTTGGAAATGGCGCAGTGGGGAGAGAGCCTACCTTGCAACAACAAGGTTAAGGGTTCAATTCTCAGCTGATTCTTAGTCAAATTTTAAAGCGCTCATTAAAAGAGGCACTTGAAAAACGCCCGGAGAATGTGTTTGCGGTAGCCTGGGAATGGCTAAGTGGGGAGAGAGCCTTTCTTGAAACCACAAGGTTAAGGGTTCATATCTCAGCTGATTCTTAGTCAAATTTTAAAGCGCTCATTAAAAGAGGCACTTGAAAAACGCCCGGAGAATTTGTTTGTGGAAGACTGGAAATGGCTCAGTGTGGAGAGAGCCTATCTTGAAACCACAAGGGTAAGGGTTCAAATCTCAGCTGATTCTTAGTCAAATTTTAAAGCACACATTGGAAGAGGCACTTGAAAAACGCCCAGAGAATGTGTTTGCAGTAGCCTGGAAATGGCGCAGTGGGGAGAGAGCCTACCTTGCAACAACAAGGTTAAGGGTTCAATTCTCAGCTGGTTCTTAGTCAAATTTTAAAGCACACATTGGAAGAGGCACTTGAAAAACGCCCAGAGAATGTGTATACAGTAGCCTGGAAATGGTGCAATGGGGAGAGAGCCTACCTTGAAACAACAAGGTTAAGGGTTCAAATCTCAGTTGATTCTTAGTCAAATTTTAAAGCACACATTGGAAGAGGCACTTGAAAAACGCCCAGAGAATGCATTTGCAGTATCTTGGAAATGGCGCAGTGGGGAGAGAGCCTACCTTGCAACAACAAGGTTAAGGGTTCAATTCTCAGCTGATTCTTAGTCAAATTTTAAAGTGCTCATTAAAAGAGGCACTTGAAAAACGCCCGGAGAATGTGTTTGCGGTAGCCTGGGAATGGCTCAGTGGGGAGAGAGCCTATCTTGAAACCACAAGGGTAAGGGTTCAAATCTCAGCTGATTCTTAGTCAAATTTTAAAGCACACATTGGAAGAGGCACTTGAAAAACGCCCAGAGAATGTGTTTGCAGTAGCCTGGAAATGGCGCAGTGGGGAGAGAGCCTACCTTGCAACAACAAGGTTAAGGGTTCAATTTTCAGCTGGTTCTTAGTCAAATTTTAAAGCACACATTGGAAGAGGCACTTGAAAAACGCCCAGAAAATGTGTATGCAGTAGCCTGGAAATGGTGCAGTGGGGAGAGAGCCTACCTTGAAACAACAAGGTTAAGGGTTCAAATCTCAGCTGATTCTTAGTCAAATTTTAAAGCACACATTGGAAGAGGCACTTGAAAAACACCCAGAGACGTTGTTTGCTGTAGCCTGGAAATGGCTCAGTGGGGAGAGAGCCTATCTTGAAACCCCAAGGTTAAGGGTTCATATCTCAGATGATTCTTAGTAAATTTTAAAACGCTCATTAAAAGAGGCACTTGAAAAACGCCCAGAGACGTTGTTTGCTGTAGCCTGGAAATGGCTCAGTGGGGAGAGAGCCTATCCTGAAACCACAAGGTTAAGGGTTCATATCTCAGCTGATTCTTATTCAAATTTTAAAGCACACATTGGAAGAGGCACTTGAAAAACGCCCAGAGAATTTGTTTGTGGAAGACTGGAAATGGCTCAGTGGGGAGAGAGCCTATCTTGAAACCACAAGGGTAAGGGTTCAAATCTCAGCTGATTCTTAGTCAAATTTTAAAGCACACATTGGAAGAGGCACTTGAAAAACGCCCAGAGAATGTGTTTGCAGTAGCCTGGAAATGGCGCAGTGGGGAGAGAGCCTACCTTGCAACAACAAGGTTAAGGGTTCAATTCTCAGCTGGTTCTTAGTCAAATTTTAAAGCACACATTGGAAGAGGCACTTGAAAAACGCCCAGAGAATGTGTATACAGTAGCCTGGAAATGGTGCAGTGGGGAGAGAGCCTACCTTGAAACAACAAGATTAAGGGTTCAAATCTCAGTTGATTCTTAGTCAAATTTTAAAGCACACATTGGAAGAGGCACTTGAAAAACGCCCAGAGAATGCATTTGCAGTAGCTTGGAAATGGCGCAGTGGGGAGAGAGCCTACCTTGCAACAACAAGGTTAAGGGTTCAATTCTCAGCTGATTCTTAGTCAAATTTTAAAGCGCTCATTAAAAGAGGCACTTGAAAAACGCCCGGAGAAAAGGTCTGTTACTACCGAGACTCCATGGCCTAGTGGGTTTGCCGGTTGCGAACAGTGAAGGGGACTTGGCGACTGCAAACGGTGTTCGAATCCAAGGCATGGATGATCGTCCCATGGGTAGAGCCCAGGGTCAGGGGGGTGTTCCCCCCCCTGAAAAAATGACATGTGAAACGCTGGGGTTATATATCTGACCAAGTAAATAACTTATACTAATTTATATACCCAAAAAAGTATAAGTTATTTTATGACTTGGTCCACAACTTCTGCAGTTGAAGGAGGGAAGTGGTCAACAGGACACATTGAAGTACCCAACTCTCCGGGACATTCAGCACTGTGCCCTGTGCCGGATTTGAACCTGGGTTGCCAAGGTCTCAACCATGTGTAGATACCCCTACACTATGAGACCTTCCTACCACCTTGCTAGACAACCTATATATTGCTAAATTGACGATCATTTAAGGTAAATAATTGGTTTGAGCAGGATTCGAACCAACATTACCAGGTTTGCCCTTAAACCTTAACATGCATGCATACACGCACTGAGCCACAGAGGATTCTTCTGTCCAAACAGACTAATTGTGATTTTGACACATATAGAGCATTTAAATAAATCAGCAGTTGGTATGAGCAAGACTTGAACCATGAATGCTGGAACAGCACTCAGACTTGGTTGCACCCATGCTTACCCATTGAGCTACAGAGGGTCACTCTAACAAGTCCATCAAATGTCAATCCATAACCACCAGGTAAAGTGTTCTGTTTGTAAAGAAAATTCCGATTTGAACCCATGTCTTTCCAGAAAAGCCTCCACTTACATGTTACACATGGGCTGATCACATGTAACGTTCTGAGAATACATACCCAATGTAAAGTGTGAGGTTTGTAAAGAAATAAGGTCAGCATCCCATGAGTCTTGAACCCATGCTTTTTCAGAAACACATCAACTTACATGGTCCATGTGCTTTACCACTCAGCCACCAGGTACAAAGCATTGCAGGAACATTCTGAGAATACAACCCCAAGGTAAAGTGTGATGTTTGTAAAGAAACAAATAGAAGGAACATTACATCAGTTTTAAATCCATGTTTTTCCACAAGCAACTCGGTTTTCATGTTCCACGTGCTTTACCACTCAGCCAACAGGTACACAGCACTGCATTTATTTATAAAGGGAACTTTGCTTAGAAGCTGTTCGCACGCACGGTTTTATACATGTGATTTTCTGGGGGCATGCGCCATTTTAGGCTTTTGGCTGTACGTACACTTTTAGTAAGAATCCTACGCAGAGTTTTATAAATGAGACCCCAGGTCGTTATGGCCTTTATGTCTCAGTGATGAGAGAGTTTACCTTGAAACAGTAAGGTTGAAGGTTCGAGTCTCAGCTGTTACTTAACTAAATTTTAAAGCACATATTGGAAAAGGCACTGGAAGATTGCCCAGAGAAACAGTTTAGGGTAGCCTGGAATTGGCTCAGTGAGGAGAGAGGCTGACTTGCAACAACAAGGTTGAAGGTTCAAAGCTCTGCCATTTCTGAGTCACTTCTGTGAATTAGTTTGTGCTAGCCTGGAATTGGCTAAGTGAGGAGAGAGAAGCTGCTGTGAAACAGCAAGGTTGGAGATTCAAATCCCAGCCATTTCTGAGCCTTATGTTAAAGCTGAGTTTGGAAACGGCACTTGAAAGACGCCTGGAGAAACAGTTTGCGTCAGCCTGGACATGGCTCAGTGAGGAGAGACGCTGCCTTGAAACAGCAAGGTTGACTGTTCGAATCCCAGCCTTTTCTGAGCTGAATTTTAAAGCACATATTTGAAGAGGAACTTGAAAAACGCCCAGAGAATTTGTTGGCAGTAGCCTGGAAATGGCGCAGTGGGGAGAGAACCTGTCTTGAAACATCAAGATTAAGGGTTCAATTCTCGGCTGATTCTTATTCAAATTTTAAAGCACATATTGGAAGAGGCACTTGAAAAACGCCCAGAGAATTTGTTTGCAGTAGCCTGGAAATGGCGCAGTGGGGAGAGAGCCTACCTTGCAACAACAAGGTTAAGGGTTCAAATCTCAGCTGGTTCTTAGTCAAATTTTAAAGCACACATTGGAAGAGGCCCTTGAAAAATGCCCAGAGAAATAATTTATAGTAGCCTGGAAATGGCTTAGTGGGTAGAGAGCCTGTCTTGAAACATCAAGGTTAAGGGTTCAAATCTCAGCTGGTTCTTAGTCAAATTTTAAAGCACACATTGGAAGAGGCACTTGAAAAACACCCAGAGACGTTGTTTGCTGTAGCCTGGAAATGGCTCAGTGGGGAGATAGCCTACCTTGCAACAACAAGGGTAAGGGTTCAAATCTCAGCTGATTCTTAGTCAAATTTTAAAGCACACATTGGAAGAGGCACTTGAAAAACGCCCAAAGAATGCCTTTGCAGTAGCCTGGAAATGGCGCAGTGGGGAGACTGCCTACCTTGAAACAACAAGGGCAAGGGTTCAAATCTCAACTGATTCTTAGTCAAATTTTAAAGCGCTCATTGGAAGAGGCACTTGAAAAACACCCAGAGAAGCTGTTTGCTGTAGCCTGGAAATGGCTCAGAGGTGAGAGAGCGTATCTTGAAACATCAAGGTTAAGGGTTCAAATCTCAGCTGATTCTTAGTCAAATTTTAAAGCACACATTGGAAGAGGCACTTGAAAAACGCCCAGAGAATGCGTTTGCAGTAGCACACAGAGTTGCAGGGTAATATAACAATAATGACAATAACAATAGCAATAAGCAGGCACAATAAAGTCCAATATAAAAAATAAGAAAATTAGTAAGTTAAGTAGTCCAGTTAAGTAGTCCAGTTGAGTAGTCCAGTTAAGTAGTCCAGTATGAAAAGATAAGTAAGTTAAGTAGACATACACACAAGGGTTCAAATCTCAACTGATTCTTAGTCAAATTTTAAAGCGATCATTGGAAGAGGCACTTGAAAAACACCCAGAGAAGCTGTTTGCTGTAGCCTGGAAATGGCTCAGAGGTGAGAGAGCGTATCTTGAAACATCAAGGTTAAGGGTTCAAATCTCAGCTGATTCTTAGTCAAATTTTAAAGCACACATTGGAAGAGGCACTTGAAAAACGCCCAGAGAATTTGTTTGCAGTAGCCTGGAAATGGCGCAGTGGGGAGAGAGCCTACCTTGCAACAACAAGGTTAAGGGTTCAAATCTCAGCTGGTTCTTAGTCAAATTTTAAAGCACACATTGGAAGAGGCACTTGAAAAACGCCCAGAGAAATAATTTATAGTAGCCTGGAAATGGCTTAGTGGGTAGAGAGCCTGTCTTGAAACATCAAGGTTAAGGGTTCAAATCTCAGCTGGTTCTTAGTCAAATTTTAAAGCACACATTGGAAGAGGCACTTGAAAAACACCCAGAGACGTTGTTTGCTGTAGCCTGGAAATGGCTCAGTGGGGAGAGAGCCTACCTTGCAACAACAAGGTGAAGGGTTCAAATCTCAGCTGATTCTTAGTCAAATTTTAAAGCACACATTGGAACAGGCACTTGAAAAACGCCCAAAGAATGCCTTTGTAGTAGCCTGGAAATGGCGCAGTGGGGAGACAGCCTACCTTGAAACAACAAGTGCAAGGGTTCAAATCTCAACTGATTCTTAGTCAAATTTTAAAGCGCTCATTGGAAGAGGCACTTGAAAAACACCCAGAGAATTTGTTTGCAGTAGCCTGGAAATGGCGCAGTGGGGAGAGAGCCTACCTTGCAACAACAAGGTTAAGGGTTCAAATCTCAGCTGATTCTTAGTCAAATTTTAAAGCACACATTGGAAGAGGCACTTGAAAAACGCCCAGAGAATTTGTTTGCAGTAGCCTGGAAATGGCGCAGTGGGGAGAGAGCCTACCTTGCAACAACAAGGTTAAGGGTTCAAATCTCAGCTGATTCTTAGTCAAATTTTAAAGCACACATTGGAAGAGGCACTTGAAAAACGCCCAGAGAATGCCTTTGCAGAAGCCTGGAAATGGCGCAGTGGGGAGAGAGCATACCTTGCAACAACAAGGTTAAGGGTTCAAATCTCAGCTGATTCTTAGTCAAATTTTAAAGCACACATTGGAAGAGGTACTTGAAAAACGCCCGGAGAAAAGGTCTGTTACTACCGAGACTCCATGGCCTAGTGGGTTTGCCGGTTGCGAACAGTGAAGGGGACTTGGCGACTGCAAACGGTGTTCGAATCCAAGGCATGGATGATCGTCCCATGGGTAGAGCCCGGGGTCAGGGGGGTGTTCCCCCCCCTGAAAAAATGACATGTGAAACGCTGGGGTTATATATCTGACCAAGTAAATAACTTATACTAATTTATATACCCAAAAAAGTATAAGTTATTTTATGACTTGGTCCACAACTTCTGCAGTTGAAGGAGGGAAGTGTTCAGTGGTCAACAGGACACATTGAGGTACCCAACTCTCCGGGATATTCAGCACTGTGCCTTGTGCTGGATTTGAACCTGGGTTGCCAAGGTCTCAACCATGTGTAGATACCCCTACACTATGAGACCTTCCTACCAACATGCTAGACAACCTATATATTGCTAAATTGTCAATCATTTAAGGTAAATAAATGGTTTGAGCAGGATTCGAACCAACATTACCAGGTTTGGCCTTAAACCTTAACATGCATGCATACACCCACTGAGCCACAGAGGATTCTTCTGTTCAAACAGACTAATAGTGATTTTGACACATATAGAGCATTTAAATAAATCAGCAATTGGTCTGAGCAAGATTTGAACCATGAACACCGGAATGGACCTCAGACTTAGTGACACCCATGCTTACCCACTGAGCTACAGAGGGCTACTCTGACGAGTCTGTGAAATGGCAATAAATAACCACCAGGTAAAGTGTTCTGTTTGTAAAGAAACATGCAAACATGAGATTTGAACCCATGTCTTTCCAAAAAAGCCTCCACTTGTATGTTGCACATGCTTAACCAGTGTACCACAAGAGCCACAGCATCACATACGTCGTATTCCATGGGTCTACAGAGACAGAAATTGACTTAAAACAAGCTGCACATAAAATAAGAACTAGACTAGTGAAGTCGTAAGTTGTGTATGCTCCATGCAAAAGAAACTCATTCTGAGACGTCATATATTTACCATCCGAAAAAAAGTCATGCTGACCCCTTATGTTTTTTTGGGGGGAAAAAAGTCATACTCCCCGATTGCAAACTTTCCGCCCTCAATAACATTGTACGGACCCTTTATGTATGCTCCACGCAAAAGAAACTCATTCTGAGACATCATGTATTTTCTCCCGAAAAAAGTAATGCTAACCCCTTATGTTTTTCCACTGATAAATAGTACGGACAAATACTGGTTTAAACAGATTTATGTTACTTTGTTTTTTTACCCAGCCAAAATGTCATACTAACCCCTTATGTTTTTTCCCATTCAAAATGTCATACTAACCCCTTATGTTTTTTCCCAACCAAAATGTCATACTAATGTTAAGGGCCAGGGACGGGTGAACCCAAGTGCGGACAGAGACAAGGAGGCGGATGGGTGAAGGTTAACCGGTTTATTATAGAGAGGTTGGTTTGGTTGACAGGAGACTGGAACCAGGGCTGGGTTTGGTAGAGCAGGCAATGAGACAGGCAGGCGGTGGAGCATGCAGGCAATGGAGCAGGCAGACAGTGGAGCAGGCAGGCAAAGGAACAGGCAGGTCTGGCAGGTTGGCGCTGTGCAGGGAAGGCAAAGGCAACAAGTCAGGCAGGCTAGTGCTGGGCAGAGCAGGTAAACTCTAGAAGCAAAAGGGGATGAAATTAATACAAGGCAGGAAAGTAACAAGAAGGTAAGTCTAACTACATTACTCTAGTAAGTAGTGGCTACAATCTGGCAGCATGTTCCTGGCAGGGCTGAGCAGAAGTAGGGTTGGTGATTGCAAGATTGGGTGCAGCTGGTGGTTTCTGCTCTGCTCCTGCACTCCTGAAACCACTCCCCCTAGGACTAGAGACAGGAGGGTTAACCCCTTCAGGGAAGCATGCAGAGACGGATGTAACAACTAACAACGGCAAATTATAAAAACTGAGGCAGCCGCTAACGGCCCCTTTAAGCTGCCCCACTTGATTGATGTGATGGGCAGGGCTGTTGGTGGCCAAAGTGTGACTTTACGCGCATCGCGGGATACCGATGGCTCTGCAGGGGACAGAGGAACGTATTGACCAACAAAATGGAAGAGTGAGAGACATTGAGGGACATTGAGAGACATTTGAGAGACATTTGAGAGACATTGAGAGGCATTTGAGAGACATTGAGTGAGACTTGTTTGTAGGGTGTAAACTAACTCTACGAGCAATGACATGAGTATATGTTTTCGGCTCCAAATTCCTGTACGGCTGTGCCTGGTACCGTGCAGGGCTACCCCTCCCCCTACCTGTTTCTGTCTTGCAAGATTGAGGTACGACGTCTCTCTACACCCCCTCCCCTACCCCAACCCCACACCCCCCACCCCATTCTGTGAGAGTTGTCTGGCTGGAACAAGATGTCCTGACCTCAAGGCCATGAGGCAGATTGTTCTGTGTTTTGGCTACGAACACAGACTCATCCAACGCCTCCACCTGCTTGTTGTTGTTGCTTATCTGTCTGCTGAGGTGTTTTTTTTGGTTACAGGCTCTGGCATGTATCCTTTTTTTCTCCTCGAAAATCTATTTGTGTTTTCCCAATTTCAGAAGGCTTGTGCGCCGATAATGTACTTTGTCGTGTTGCCACGGTGGGCACTGTCCTGCCAAAGAGTTTCCCCAAGGGGATTAATAAAGTATTCTGAATCTGAATCTGAATAACGCCTTATGTTTTTTCTCATCCAAAATGTAATATTAACCCCTTATGTTTTTTCTCGGCTAAAATGTCATACTAACCCCTTATGTTTTTCCCAGCCAAAATGTCATACTAACCCCTTATGTTTTTCCCAGCCAAAATGTCATACTAACCCCTTATGTTTTTTCCCGGCTAAAATGTCATACTAACCCCTTATGTTTTTCCCAGCCAAAATGTAATACTAACCCCTTATGTTTTCTTTCCAGCCAAAATGTAATACTAACCCCTTATGTTTTTTCTCGGCCAAAATGTCATACTAACCCCTCATGTTTTCTTTCCAGCCAAAATGTCATACTATTCCCTTATTTTTTCTTTCCAGCCAAAATGTCATACTAACCCCTTATGTTTTCTTTCCAGCCAAAATGTCATACTCCCCGATTGCAAACTTTCCGCCCTTAATAACATCGTACGGACCCTTTATGTATGAGACGTCATGTATTTTCTCCTGAAAAAAAGTCATGCTAACCCCTTATGGGCAAAGCTAGTTCTGGCAACGGCACTCGGGCTGCCTGCATCATCACTCAGTCATCAAGTACATATCATCATTCATTCACATAACTCATCATACATTATCTATCATACACTCAGCATACACTTCACTCATTCAGTTCACTATTACTCATCACACACCGCAGTTCACATGCAGTAACAGCTCAAGCACACAGGTAGCACAAGCAATCAATCATGAACACACCTGACCCGGCTAGTGCAAGCCCATTGGGGCTTTGCCCGGTAGGACTGCCTTAAAAGGCCGCACGGATATCCAACACCACACAGAACGGTTAGGATCATTAATGTTGCCTCCCACCACCATCCCCTTTTTTCCCCGGTTGTCTGTCTGTCTGAATTTATGCATATCTGTCTGTCTGTCTGAATTTATGTATGTCTGTTTGACTGAATTTATGTATATCTGTCTATCAGGAGGATTATATATCTATTGCTCCATGCCTCATGTCATATATGTATGCACGTATGTGTCGCTCGAGGCGGTAGGGAGCGCTTCCCCTTAGACATTCCACTCCGCCAAAGTCAAACATATTCCATGTATGGTTATCAATAAATATTCTTTTATCAATCATCATGTGAGTGTCTTGACTGAAATTTTTTTGGGCGAGAAAAGGTCATGCTCCCCGATTGCAAACATTCCGACCTCAATAACATCGTTATTGGTGAGTCCACTGTAGTTCGATGCGAGCTAGCCCACGATTCCCAAATAAGTCCGTTTTTTACTTAACTTGTGGGTTACATTTTTGACGCTCAAGTGACCGACATTTAACCGAGAGCATCTGGTAATTTTTCGAAATAAAAGATTGTTATTAATTATCGTATTTCTTCGGCGGCCCGCAGTGCGGTACCAACTGATCCGTGGCGGCCTCGGCCCACATTGGGTAAACGGCCCACCGGGACGATGCCCGGTGTGCCAGATGGCCAGTCCACCCCTGCTCTGGAACAGCCACGTTGAAGGTTTAAATCCCAGCTCATTTCTGAGCTTAATTTTAAAGCACAAATTGGAAGAGGCACTTGAAAAACGCCCGGAGAATTACAGTAGTTTGCAGCAGCCTGGATTTGGCTCAGTGTGGAGAGAGGCTACCTTTAACCAGCAAGGTTGAAAGTTCAAGTCCCATCTGTTTCTAAGCTTAATTTTAGAGAATAAATTGGAGTTGGCACCTGAAATATGCCTGGAAAATATAATTGTGGCAGCCTGGAATTGGCTCAGTAAGTAGAAAGGCTGCTTTGAAACAACAAGGTTGAAGATTTGAATCCCAGCCACTTTTGAGTCAGATTTTGAGGCACAAATTGGAAGAGGCACTTGAAAAATGCCCAGAGAATTTGCTTGCTGTAGCCTGGAAATGGCTCAGTGGGGAGAGAGCCTATCTTGAAACATCAAGGTTAAGGGTTCAAATCTCAGCTGATTCTTAGTCAAATTTTAAAGCACACATTGGAAAAGGCACTTGAAACACGCCCAGGGAATACATTTGCAGTAGCCTGGAAACGGCTCAGTGGGGAGAGAGCCTACCTTGAAACAACAAGGTTAAGGGTTCAAATCTCAGCTGATTTTTAGTCAAATTTTAAAGCACACATTGGAAGAGGCACTTGAAACACGCCCAGAGAATGTGATTACGGTAGCCTGGAAATGGCTCAGTGGGGAGAGAGGCTACCTCGTGACAACAAGGTTCAGGGTTCAAATCTTAGCTGTTTCCGAGTCAAATTTTAAAGCACACATTGGAAAAGGCACTTGAAAAACGCCCGGAGAAAAGGTCTGTTACTACCGAGACTCCGTGGCCTAGTGGTTTGGCCGGGTGCGAACAACGAAGAGTCAAGAAGGCTTGGCAACTGCAAACGGTGTTCGAATCCAAGGCACGGATGATCGCCCCATGGGGAGAGCCCAGGGTCAGGGGGGTGTTCCCCCCCCTGAAAAATTGACATGTGAAACGCTGGGGTTATATATCTGACCAAGTAAATAACTTATACTAATTTATATACCCCAAAAAGTATAAGTTATTTTATAACTTGTTCCGCAACTTCCGCAGTTGAAGGAGGGCCTTGTGACTGGGTGGTCACCAGGACACATTGGGGTACCCAACTCACCAGGGCATCTGTGCCTTGAGCGGGATTTGAACCTGGGTTGCCAAGGTCTCAACCATGTGTAGATACCCCTACACTATGAGACCTACCTACCACCTTGCTAGACAACCTATATATTGCTAAATTGACGATATTTTAAGGTAAATGAATTGGTTTGAGCAAGATTCGAACCAACATTACAAGGTTTGGCCTTACACCTTGACGTACATGCAGATACCCACTGAGCCACAGAGGATTCTTCTGTACAAACAGACCAATTGTGATTTTGACATATATAGAGCGTTTAAATAAATCAGCAATTGGTCTGAGCAAGACTTGAACCATGAATGCTGGAACAGCCCTCAGACAGGGTGGCACCCATTTTTACCCACTGCGCTACAGAGGGTTCTTGAAAATTCGCAGACTAATTGTGGTTTTGACACATTTTGATTGGTTGGGTAAATAAATCAGAAGTTAATCTGAGCAAGATTTGAACCAAGAATGTTGAAACAGCCCTTTGACTTGGTACCACCCATGCTTACCCACTGAGCTACAGAGGGTTACTCTAACAAGTCTATGAAATGGCAATCCATAACCACCAGGTAAAGTGTCCTATTTGTAAAGAAACATGCAAACATGAAATTTGAATCCATGTCTTTCCAGAAAAACCTCCGCTTGCATGTTGCAAGAGCCACAGCATCACTTGTAAAGTGTGAGGTTTATGTGATATGTCTATTCCATGGGTCTACAGAGACAGAAATTGACTTCAAACAAGCTGCACATAAAATAAGAAATAGATTAGTGAAGTTGTAAGTTGTGTATGCTCCACGCAAAAGAAACTCATTCTGAGACGTAATGTATTTACCACCCGAAAAAAGTCATGCTGACCCCTCATGGTTTTTTTCGCGAAAAAAGTTCATGCTCCCCGATTGCAAACATTCCGCCCTCAATAACATCGTACGGACCCTTTATGTATGCTCCACGCAAAAGAAACTCATTCTGAGACGTCACGTATTTTCTCCCGAAAAAAAGTAATGCTAACCCCTTGTTGATGTTTTTCCACTGATAAATAGTACGGCCAAATACTGGTTTAAACAGTTACATTTAAGTTACTTTATGTTTTTTCCCAGCCAAAATGTCATACTAACCCCTTATGTTTTTTCCCAGCCAAAATGTCATACTAACCCCTCATGTTTTTTTCCCAACCAAAGTGTCATACTAACCCCTCATGTTTTTTTCCCAACCAAAGTGTCATACTAACCCCTTATGTTTTTTCCCCAGCCAAAATGTCATACTAACCCCTCATGTTTTTTTCCCCCAACCAAAATGTCATACTAACCCCTTTTGTTTTTTCCTAGCCAAAATGCCACACTAACCCCTTATGTTTTCTTTCCAGACAAAATGTCATACTAACCCCTTATGTTTTTTCCCAACCAAAATGTCAATACTAATGTTAAGGACCAGGGATGGGTGAACCCAGGTGCGGACAGAGAAAAGGAGGAGGATGGGTGAAGGTTAACCGGTTTATTATAGAGAGGTTGGTTTGGTTGACAGGAGACTGGAACCAGGGCTGGGTTTGGTAGAGCAGACAATGAGACAGGCAGGCAAAGGAACAGGCAGGTCTGGCAGGCTGGCGCTGTGCAGGGAAGGCAAAGGCAACAAGTAAGGCAGGCTAGCGCTGGGCAGAGCAGGCACACTCTAGAAGCAAAAAGGTTGAAATGAATACAAGGCAGGAACGTAACAAGAAGGTAAATCTAACTACATTACTCTAACTACATTACTCTAGTAAGTAGTGGCTACGATCTGGCAGCATGTTCCTGGCAGGGCTGAGTCTTAGTAGGGTCGGTGATTGCAAGATTGGGTGCAGCTGGTGGTTCCTGCTCTGCTTCTGCACTCCTGAAACCACTCCCCCTAGGACTAGAGACAGGAGGGTTAACCCCTTCAGGGAAGCATGCAGAGACGGATGTATCAACTAACCCCTTATGTTTTTTCCCAACCAAAATGCCACACTAACCCCTTATGTTTTTTCCTAGCCAAAATGTCACACTAACCCCTTATGTTTTTTCCCAGCCAAAATGTCATAGAAACCCCTTATGTTTTTTCTCATCCAAAATGTCATACAAACCCCTTATGTTTTTTCCTAGCCAAAATGTCTTACAAACCCCTTATGTTTTCTTTCCAGCCAAAATGTCATACTAACCCCTTCTGTTTTTTCCTAGCCAAAATGTCATATTAACCCCTTATGTTTTCTTTCCAGCCAAAATGTCATACTAACCCCTTATGTTTTCTTTCCAGCCAAAATGTCATACTAACTCTTTATGTTTTTTCCTAGCCAAAATGTCTTACTAACCCCTTATGTTTTTTCTTAGCCAAAATGTCATACTACATTTACATTTATTCATTTAGCAGACGCTTTTATCCAAAGCAACTTACAGTAAGTACAGGGACATTTTCCCTGAGGCAAGTAGGGTGAAGTGCCTTGCCCAAGGACACTAACCCCTTATGTTTTTTTCCCAGCCAAAATGTCATACAAACCCCTTATGTTTTTTCTCATCCAAAATGTCATACTAACCCCTTATGTTTTCTTTCCAGCCAAAATGTCATACTAACCCCTTATGTTTTTTCTCATCCAAAATGTCATACTAACCCCTTATGTTTTTTCCCAACCAAAATGTCATACTAACCCCTTATGTTTTTTCCCAACCAAAATGTCATACTAACCCCTTATGTTTTTTCCCAACCAAAATGTCATACTAACCCCTTATGTTTTT
This sequence comes from Neosalanx taihuensis, assembly GCA_030340665.1. NCBI lineage: Eukaryota > Metazoa > Chordata > Actinopteri > Osmeriformes > Salangidae > Neosalanx > Neosalanx taihuensis. Next base: position 7,769,066 of record CM059312.1, on the reverse strand, counting down.
TCCCAACCAAAATGTCATACTAACCCCTTATGTTTTTTCCCAACCAAAATGTCATACTAACCCCTTATGTTTTTTCCCAACCAAAATGTCATACTAACCCCTTATGTTTTTTCCCAACCAAAATGTCATACTAACCCCTTATGTTTTTTCCCAACCAAAATGTCATACTAACCCCTTATGTTTTTTTTCCCAGCCAAAATGTCATACTAACCCCTTATGTTTTCTTTCCAGCCAAAATGTCATACTGACCCCTTATGTTTTTTCCCAACCAAAATGTCATACTCCCCGATTGCAAACTTTCTGCCCTCAATAACATCGTACGGACCCTTTATGTATGAGACGTCATGTATTTTGTCCCCAAAAAAATCATGCTAACCCCTTATGTTTTTTCGCGAAAAAAGGTCATGCTCCCCGATTGCAAACTTTCCACCCTCAATAACATCGTTATTGGTGAGTCCACTGTAGTTCGATGCGAGCTAGCCAACGATTCCCAAAGAAGTCAGTTTTTTACTTAACTTGTGGGTTACATTTTTGACGCTCAAGTGACCGACATTTAACCGAGAGCATCTGGTAATTTTTCAAACTAAAAGATTGTTATTAATTATCGTATTTCTTCGGCGGCCCACGGCCCAGTACCAACTGATCCGCGGCGGCCTCGGCCCACATTGGGTCAACGGCCCACCGGGACGATGCCCGTTATGCCAGATGGCCAGTCCACCCCTGCTCTGGAACAGCCATGTTGAAGGTTTGAATCCCAGCTCATTTCAGAGCTTAATTTTAAAGCACAAATTGGAAGAGGCACTTGAAAAACGCCCGGAGAATTAGTTTGTGGTAGCCTTGAAATGGCTCAGTGGGGAGAGAGACTACCTTGGAACAACATTAAGAGTTCAAATTTCAGCTCTTCCTGAGTCAAATTTTAAAGCACACATTGGAAAAGGCACTTGAAAAACTCCCAGAGAACTTTATTTGCAGTAGATTGGAAATGGCTCAGTGGGGAGAGCGGCTACCTTGAAACAATAATGTTAAGGGTTCAAATCTCAAGTCTTCCTGAGTGAAATTTTAAAGTACATATTGGAATAGGCACTTGAAAAACGTCCAGAGCATTAGTTTACAGTAGCTTGGAATTGGCTCAACGAGTAGAGAAGCTGGTTTGAAACAGCAAGGTTGGAGGTTCAAATCCCAGTTGTTTCTTAGCCAAATTTTAAAGCACAGATTGGAAGAAGAACTTCAAAAACACCCAGACAACTTGTTTGCAGTAACCTGGAAATGGCTCAATGGGGATAGAGGCTACCTTCAAACGACAAGGCTAAGGGTTCAAATCTCACCTATTTCTGAGTCAAATTTTAAAGCAAACATTGGAAGAGGCACTTGAAAAACGCCCAGAGAATGTGCTTACGGTAGCCTGGAAATGGCTCAGTGGGGAGAGAGGCTACCTCGTGACAAGAAGGTTCAGGGTTCAAATCTTAGCTGTTTCCGAGTCAAATTTTAAAGCAAACATTGGAAGAGGCACTTGAAAAACGCCCAGAGAAGGTGCTTACAGTAGCCTGGAAATGGCTCAGTGGGGAGAGAGGCTACCTTGTGACAACAAGGTTCAGGGTTCAAATCTTAGCTGTTTCCGAGTCAAATTTTAAAGCAAACATTGGAAGAGGCACTTGAAAAACGCCCAGAGAATTGGTTTGTGGTACCCTGGAAATGGCTCAGTGGGGAGAGAGGCTACCTTGAAAATCAAGGTTCAGGGTTCAAACCTAAGCTGTTTCCGAGTCAAATTTTAAAGCACACATTGGAAAAGGCACTTGAAAAACGCCCGGAGAAACAGTCTATTACTACCGAGACTCCGTGGCCTAGTGGTTTGGCCGGGTGCGAACAATGAAGAGTCAAGATGGCTTGGCGACTGCAAACGGTGTTCGAATCCAAGGCACGGATGATCGCCCCATGGGGAGAGCCCGGGGTCAGGGGGGTGTTCCCCCCCCTGAAAAATTGACATGTGAAACGCTGGGGTTATATATCTGACCAAGTAAATAACTTATACTAATTTATATACCCCAAAAAGTATAAGTTATTTTATAACTTGTTCCGCAACTTCTGCAGTTGAAGGAGGGCCATGTGACTGGGTGGTCACCAGGACACATTGGAATTGGACACAATTCACCAGGGCATCTGTGCCTTGAGCAGGATTTGAACCTGGGTTGCCAAGGTCTCAACCATGTGTAGATACCCCTACACTATGAGACTTACCTACCACCATGCTAGACAACCTATATATTGCTAAATTGACGATATTTTAAGGTAAATGAATTGGTTTGAGCAAGATTCGAACCAACATTACCAGGTTTGGCCTTACACCTTGACGTACATGCAGATACCCACTGAGCCACAGAGGATTCTTCTGTACAAACAGACCAATTGTGATTTTGACATATATAGAGCGTTTAAATAAATCAGCAATTGGTCTGAGCAAGACTTGAACCATGAATGCTGGAACAGCCCTCAGACTTGGTGGCACCCATTTTTACCCTCTGAGCTACAGAGGGTTCTTCAAAATTGGCAGACTAATTGTGGTTTTGACACATGTTGATTGGTTGGTTAAATAAATCAGAAGTTAATCTGAGCAAGATTTGAACCAAGTATGTTGAAACGGCCCTTTGACTTGGTATCACCCATGCTTACCCACTGAGCTACAGAGGGTTTTTGAAAGTTGGCAGACTAATTGTGGTTTTAACACATGTTGATTAAATAAATCAGAAGTCAATCTGAGCAAGACTTGAACCAAGAATGTTGAAATGGCCCTTTGACTTAGTACCAGCCATGCTTACCCACTTAGCTACAGAGGGTTCTTGAGAATTGGCAGACTAATTGTGGTTTTGACACATGTTGATTGGTTTGTTAAATCAATCCAAAGTCAATCTGAGGAAGACTTGAACCAAGAATGTTGAAATAGCCCTTTGACTTGGTACCACCCATGCTTACCCACTGAGCTACAGAGGGTTCCTCTAACAAGTCTATGAAATGGCAATCCATAACCACCAGGTAAAGTGTTCTATTTGTAAAGAAACATGCAAACATGAGATTTGAACCCATGTCTTTCCAGAAAAGCCTCCACTTGTATGTTGCACATGCTTAACCAGTGTACCACAAGAGCCACAGCATCACATAGAACATTCTGACCCTACATCCCCAATGTAAATTGCGAGGTATATGTGATATGTTGTATTCCATGGGTCTACAGAGACAGAAATTGACTTCAAACAAGCTGCACATAAAATAAGAAATAGATTAGTGAAGTTGTAAGTTGTGTATGCTCCACGCAAAAGAAACTCATTCTGAGACGTCATGTATTTACCACCCGAAAAAAGTCATGCTAACCCCTCATGGTTTTTTTCGCGAAAAAAGTTCATGCTCCCCGATTGCAAACATTCCGCCCTCAATAACATTGTACGGACCCCTTATGTATGCTCCACGCAAAAGAAACTCATTCTGAGACGTCACGTATTTTCTCCCGAAAAAAAGCCATGCTAACCCCTTGTTGATGTTTTTCCACTGATAAATAGTACGGCCAAATACTGGTTTAAACAGTTACATTTAAGTTACTTTATGTGTTTTCCCAGCCAAAATGTCATACTAACCCCTTATGTTTTTTCCCAGCCAAAATGCCATACTAACCCCTCATGTTTTTTTCCCCCAACCAAAATGTCATACTAACCCCTTTTGTTTTTTCCTAGCCAAAATGCCATACTAACCCCTTATGTTTTCTTTCCAGACAAAATGTCATACTAACCCCTTATGTTTTTTCCCAACCAAAATGTCAATACTAATGTTAAGGACCAGGGATGGGTGAACCTAGGTGCGGACAGAGAAAAGGAGGAGGATGGGTGAAGGTTAACCGGTTTATTATAGAGAGGTTGGTTTGGTTGACAGGAGACTGGAACCAGGGCTGGGTTTGGTAGAGCAGGCAATGAGACAGGCAGGCAAAGGAACAGGCAGGTCTGGCAGGCTGGCGCTGTGCAGGGAAGGCAAAGGTAACAAGTCAGTTAGGCTAGTGCTAGGCAGAGCAGGCAAACCCTAGAAGCAAAAAGGGATTAAATGAATACAAGGCAGGAACGTAACAAGAAGGTAAGTCTAACTACATTACTCTAACTACATTACTCTAGTTTTAGTTTATAAGAGTTTATTAGAGTATTAGTAGGGTTGGTGATTGCAAGATTGGGTACAGCTGGTGGTTCCTGCTCTGCTCCTGCACTCCTGAAACCACTCCCCCTAGGACTAGAGACAGGAGGGTTAACCCCTTCAGGGAAGCATGCAGAGACGGATGTATCAACTAACCCCTTATGTTTTTTCCCAACCAAAATGCCACACTAACCCCTTATGTTTTTTCCTAGCCAAAATGTCATACTAACCCCTTATGTTTTTTCCCAGCCAAAATGTCATACAAACCCCTTATGTTTTTTCTCATCCAAAATGCCACACTAACCCCTTATGTTTTTTCCTAGCCAAAATGTCTTACAAACCCCTTATGTTTTCTTTCCAGCCAAAATGTCATACTAACCCCTTATGTTTTTTCTCATCCAAAATGTCGAACTAACCCCTTATGTTTTCTTTCCAGCCAAAATGTCAATACTAATGTTAAGGACCAGGGATGGGTGAACCTAGGTGCGGACAGAGAAAAGGAGGAGGATGGGTGAAGGTTAACCGGTTTATTATAGAGAGGTTGGTTTGGTTGACAGGAGACTGGAACCAGGGCTGGGTTTGGTACAGCAGACAATGAGACAGGCAGGCAAAGGAACAGGCAGGTCTGGCAGGCTGGCGCTGTGCAGGGAAGGCAAAGGCAACAAGTAAGGCAGGCTAGCGCTGGGCAGAGCAGGCAAACTCTAGAAGCAAAAAGGTTGAAATGAATACAAGGCAGGAACGTAACAAGAAGGTAAATCTAACTACATTACTCTAACTACATTACTCTAGTAAGTAGTGGCTACGATCTGGCAGCATGTTCCTGGCAGGGCTGAGTCTTAGTAGGGTCGGTGATTGCAAGATTGGGTGCAGCTGGTGGTTCCTGCTCTGCTTCTGCACTCCTGAAACCACTCCCCCTAGGACTAGAGACAGGAGGGTTAACCCCTTCAGGGAAGCATGCAGAGACGGATGTATCAACTAACCCCTTATGTTTTTTCCCAACCAAAATGCCACACTAACCCCTTATGTTTTTTCCTAGCCAAAATGTCACACTAACCCCTTATGTTTTTTCTCATCCAAAATGTCATACTAACCCCTTCTGTTTTTTCCTAGCCAAAATGTCATATTAACCCCTTATGTTTTCTTTCCAGCCAAAATGTCATACTAACCCCTTATGTTTTCTTTCCAGCCAAAATGTCATACTAACTCTTTATGTTTTTTCCTAGCCAAAATGTCTTACTAACCCCTTATGTTTTTTCTTAGCCAAAATGTCATACTACATTTACATTTATTCATTTAGCAGACGCTTTTATCCAAAGCAACTTACAGTAAGTACAGGGACATTTTCCCTGAGGCAAGTAGGGTGAAGTGCCTTGCCCAAGGACACTAACCCCTTATGTTTTTTTCCCAGCCAAAATGTCATACAAACCCCTTATGTTTTTTCTCATCCAAAATGTCATACTAACCCCTTATGTTTTCTTTCCAGCCAAAATGTCAAACTAACTCTTTATGTTTTTTCCTAGACAAAATGTCATACTAACCCCTTATGTTTTTTCTCATCCAAAATGTCATACTAACCCCTTCTGTTTTTTCCTAGCCAAAATGTCATATTAACCCCTTATGTTTTCTTTCCAGCCAAAATGTCATACTAACCCCTTATGTTTTCTTTCCAGCCAAAATGTCATACTAACTCTTTATGTTTTTTCCTAGCCAAAATGTCTTACTAACCCCTTATGTTTTTTCTTAGCCAAAATGTCATACTACATTTACATTTATTCATTTAGCAGACGCTTTTATCCAAAGCAACTTACAGTAAGTACAGGGACATTTTCCCTGAGGCAAGTAGGGTGAAGTGCCTTGCCCAAGGACACTAACCCCTTATGTTTTTTTCCCAGCCAAAATGTCATACAAACCCCTTATGTTTTTTCTCATCCAAAATGTCATACTAACCCCTTATGTTTTCTTTCCAGCCAAAATGTCAAACTAACTCTTTATGTTTTTTCCTAGCCAAAATGTCATACTAACTCCTTATGTTTTTTCCCAGCCAAAATGTCATATTAACCCCTTATGTTTTCTTTCCAGCCAAAATGTCATATTAACCCCTTATGTTTTCTTTCCAGCCAAAATGTCATATTAACCCCTTATGTTTTCTTTCCAACCAAAATGTCATACTGACCCCTTATGTTTTTTCCCAACCAAAATGCCACACTAACCCCTTATGTTTTTTCCTAGCCAAAATGTCATACTAACCCCTTATGTTTTTTCCCAACCAAAATGCCACACTAACCCCTTATGTTTTTTCCTAGCCAAAATGTCACACTAACCCCTTATGTTTTTTCCCAGCCAAAATGTCATACTAACCCCTTATGTTTTTTCCTAGCCAAAATGTCTTACAAACCCCTTATGTTTTCTTTCCAGCCAAAATGTCATACTAACCCCTTATGTTTTTTCTCATCCAAAATGTCAAACTAACCCCTTATGTTTTCTTTCCAGCCAAAATGTCATACTAACCCCTGATGTTTTTTCTCATCCAAAATGTCATACAAACACCTTATGTTTTTTCCTAGCCAAAATGTCATACAAACCCCTTATGTTTTTTTCCTAGCCAAAATGTCATACTAACCCCTTATGTTTTTTCCCAGCCAAAATGTCATACAAACACCTTATGTTTTTTCCTAGCCAAAATGTCATACTAACCCCTTATGTTTTCTTTCCAGCCAAAATGTCATACTAACCCCTTATGTTTTTTCTCATCCAAAATGTCACACTAACCCCTTATGTTTTTTTTCCCAGCCAAAATGTCATACAAACCCCTTATGTTTTCTTTCCAGCCAAAAATGCCATACTAACCCCTTATATTTTTTCCCCAACCAAAGTGTCATACTAACCCCTTATGTTTTTTCCTAGCCAAAATGCCATACTAACCCCTTATGTTTTCTTTCCAGACAAAATGTCATACTAACCCCTCATGTTTTTTCCCAACCAAAATGTCATACTAATATTAAGGACCAGGGACGGGTGAACCCAGGTGCGGACAGAGAAAAGGAGGAGGATGGGTGAAGGTTAACCGGTTTATTATAGAGAGGTTGGTTTGGTTGACAGGAGACTGGAACCAGGGCTGGGTTTGGTAGAGCAGACAATGAGACAGGCAGGCAAAGGAACAGGCAGGTCTGGCAGGCTGGCGCTGTGCAGGGAAGGCAAAGGTAACAAGTCAGTTAGGCTAGTGCTAGGCAGAGCAGGCAAACCCTAGAAGCAAAAAGGGATTAAATGAATACAAGGCAGGAACGTAACAAGAAGGTAAGTCTAACTACATTACTCTAACTACATTACTCTAGTTTTAGTTTATTAGAGTTTATTAGAGTATTAGTAGGGTTGGTGATTGCAAGATTGGGTACAGCTGGTGGTTCCTGCTCTGCTCCTGCACTCCTGAAACCACTCCCCCTAGGACTAGAGACAGGAGGGTTAACCCCTTCAGGGAAGCATGCAGAGACGGATGTATCAACTAACCCCTTATGTTTTTTCCCAACCAAAATGCCACACTAACCCCTTATGTTTTTTCCTAGCCAAAATGTCACACTAACCCCTTATGTTTTTTCCCAACCAAAATGCCACACTAACCCCTTATGTTTTTTCCTAGCCAAAATGTCACACTAACCCCTTATGTTTTTTCCCAGCCAAAATGTCATACAAACCCCTTATGTTTTTTCTCATCCAAAATGCCACACTAACCCCTTATGTTTTTTCCTAGCCAAAATGTCTTACAAACCCCTTATGTTTTCTTTCCAGCCAAAATGTCATATTAACCCCTTATGTTTTTTCTCATCCAAAATGTCGAACTAACCCCTTATGTTTTCTTTCCAGCCAAAATGTCATACTAACCCCTGATGTTTTTTCTCATCCAAAATGTCATACTAACCCCTTATGTTTTTTCTCATCCAAAATGTCGAACTAACCCCTTATGTTTTCTTTCCAGCCAAAATGTCATACTAACCCCTGATGTTTTTTCTCATCCAAAATGTCATACAAACCCCTTATGTTTTTTTCCTAGCCAAAATGTCATACTAACCCCTTATGTTTTTTCCCAGCCAAAATGTCATACAAACACCTTATGTTTTTTCCTAGCCAAAATGTCATACTAACCCCTTATGTTTTTTCCTAGCCAAAATGTCATACTAACCCCTTATGTTTTCTTTCCAGCCAAAATGTCATACTAACCCCTTATGTTTTTTCTCATCCAAAATGTCATACTAACCCCTTATGTTTTCTTTCCAGCCAAAATGTCATACTAACCCCTTATGTTTTTTCTCATCCAAAATGTCATACTAACCCCTTATGTTTTTTTTCCCAGCCAAAATGTCATACTAACCCCTTATGTTTTTCCCAACCAAAATGTCATACTAACCCCTTATGTTTTTTCTCATCCAAAATGTCATACTAACCCCTTATGTTTTCTTTCCAGCCAAAATGTCATACTAACCCCTTATGTTTTTTCTCATCCAAAATGTCATACTAACCCCTTATGTTTTTTTTCCCAGCCAAAATGTCATACTAACCCCTTATGTTTTTCCCAACCAAAATGTCATACTGACCCCTTATGTTTTTTCCCAACCAAAATGTCATACTGACCCCTTATGTTTTTTCCCAGCCAAAATGTCATACTAACCCCTTATGTTTTTTCCCAACCAAAATGTCATACTGACCCCTTATGTTTTTTCCCATCCAAAATGTCATACTAACCCCTTATGTTTTTTTTCCCAACCAAAATGTCATACTGACCCCTTATGTTTTTTCCCAGCCAAAATGTCATACTGACCCCTTATGTTTTTTCCCAGCCAAAATGTCATACTGACCCCTTATGTTTTTTCCCAACCAAAATGTCATACTCCCCGATTGCAAACTTTCTGCCCTCAATAACATCGTACGGACCCTTTATGTATGAGACGTCATGTATTTTCTCAAAAAAAAAATCATGCTAACCCCTTATGTTTTTTCGCGAAAAAAGGTCATGCTCCCCGATTGCAAACTTTCCACCCTCAATAACATCGTTATTGGTGAGTCCACTGTAGTTCGATGCGAGCTAGCCAACGATTCCCAAAGAAGTCAGTTTTTTACTTAACTTGTGGGTTACATTTTTGACGCTCAAGTGACCGACATTTAACCGAGAGCATCTGGTAATTTTTCAAACTAAAAGATTGTTATTAATTATCGTATTTCTTCGGCGGCCCACGGCCCGGTACCAACTGATCCGCGGCGGCCTCGGCCCACATTGGGTCAACGGCCCACCGGGCCAGATGGCCAGTCCACCCCTGCTCTGGAACAGCCATGTTGAAGGTTTGAATCCCAGCTCATTTCAGAGCTTAATTTTAAAGCACAAATTGGAAGAGGCACTTGAAAAACGCCCGGAGAATTAGTTTGTGGTAGCCTTGAAATGGCTCAGTGGGGAGAGAGACTACCTTGGAACAACATTAAGAGTTCAAATTTCAGCTCTTCCTGAGTCAAATTTTAAAGCACACATTGGAAAAGGCACTTGAAAAACTCCCAGAGAACTTTATTTGCAGTAGATTGGAAATGGCTCAGTGGGGAGAGCGGCTACCTTGAAACAATAATGTTAAGGGTTCAAATCTCAAGTCTTCCTGAGTGAAATTTTAAAGTACATATTGGAATAGGCACTTGAAAAACGTCCAGAGCATTAGTTTACAGTAGCTTGGAATTGGCTCAACGAGTAGAGAAGCTGGTTTGAAACAGCAAGGTTGGAGGTTCAAATCCCAGTTGTTTCTTAGCCAAACTTTAAAGCACAGATTGGAAGAAGAACTTCAAAAACACCCAGACAACTTGTTTGCAGTAACCTGGAAATGGCTCAATGGGTATAGAGGCTACCTTCAAACGACAAGGCTAAGGGTTCAAATCTCACCTATTTCTGAGTCAAATTTTAAAGCAAACATTGGAAGAGGCACTTGAAAAACGCCCAGAGAATGTGCTTACGGTAGCCTGGAAATGGCTCAGTGGGGAGAGAGGCTACCTCGTGACAAGAAGGTTCAGGGTTCAAATCTTAGCTGTTTCCGAGTCAAATTTTAAAGCAAACATTGGAAGAGGCACTTGAAAAACGCCCAGAGAAGGTGCTTACAGTAGCCTGGAAATGGCTCAGTGGGGAGAGAGGCTACCTTGTGACAACAAGGTTCAGGGTTCAAATCTTAGCTGTTTCCGAGTCAAATTTTAAAGCAAACATTGGAAGAGGCACTTGAAAAACGCCCAGAGAATTGGTTTGTGGTACCCTGGAAATGGCTCAGTGGGGAGAGAGGCTACCTTGAAAATCAAGGTTCAGGGTTCAAACCTAAGCTGTTTCCGAGTCAAATTTTAAAGCACACATTGGAAAAGGCACTTGAAAAACTCCCAGAGAACTTTATTTGCAGTAGATTGGAAATGGCTCAGTGGGGAGAGCGGCTACCTTGAAACAATAATGTTAAGGGTTCAAATCTCAAGTCTTCCTGAGTGAAATTTTAAAGTACATATTGGAATAGGCACTTGAAAAACGTCCAGAGCATTAGTTTACAGTAGCTTGGAATTGGCTCAACGAGTAGAGAAGCTGGTTTGAAACAGCAAGGTTGGAGGTTCAAATCCCAGTTGTTTCTTAGCCAAATTTTAAAGCACAGATTGGAAGAAGAACTTCAAAAACACCCAGACAACTTGTTTGCAGTAACCTGGAAATGGCTCAATGGGTATAGAGGCTACCTTCAAACGACAAGGCTAAGGGTTCAAATCTCACCTATTTCTGAGTCAAATTTTAAAGCAAACATTGGAAGAGGCACTTGAAAAACGCCCAGAGAATGTGCTTACAGTAGCCTGGAAATGGCTCAGTGGGGAGAGAGGCTACCTCGTGACAAGAAGGTTCAGGGTTCAAATCTTAGCTGTTTCCGAGTCAAATTTTAAAGCAAACATTGGAAGAGGCACTTGAAAAACGCCCAGAGAAGGTGCTTACAGTAGCCTGGAAATGGCTCAGTGGGGAGAGAGGCTACCTTGTGACAACAAGGTTCAGGGTTCAAATCTTAGCTGTTTCCGAGTCAAATTTTAAAGCAAACATTGGAAGAGGCACTTGAAAAACGCCCAGAGAATTGGTTTGTGGTACCCTGGAAATGGCTCAGTGGGGAGAGAGGCTACCTTGAAAATCAAGGTTCAGGGTTCAAACCTAAGCTGTTTCCGAGTCAAATTTTAAAGCACACATTGGAAAAGGCACTTGAAAAACTCCCAGAGAACTTTATTTGCAGTAGATTGGAAATGGCTCAGTGGGGAGAGCGGCTACCTTGAAACAATAATGTTAAGGGTTCAAATCTCAAGTCTTCCTGAGTGAAATTTTAAAGTACATATTGGAATAGGCACTTGAAAAACGTCCAGAGCATTAGTTTACAGTAGCTTGGAATTGGCTCAACGAGTAGAGAAGCTGGTTTGAAACAGCAAGGTTGGAGGTTCAAATCCCAGTTGTTTCTTAGCCAAATTTTAAAGCACAGATTGGAAGAAGAACTTCAAAAACACCCAGACAACTTGTTTGCAGTAACCTGGAAATGGCTCAATGGGTATAGAGGCTACCTTCAAACGACAAGGCTAAGGGTTCAAATCTCACCTATTTCTGAGTCAAATTTTAAAGCAAACATTGGAAGAGGCACTTGAAAAACGCCCAGAGAATGTGCTTACGGTAGCCTGGAAATGGCTCAGTGGGGAGAGAGGCTACCTCGTGACAAGAAGGTTCAGGGTTCAAATCTTAGCTGTTTCCGAGTCAAATTTTAAAGCAAACATTGGAAGAGGCACTTGAAAAACGCCCAGAGAAGGTGCTTACAGTAGCCTGGAAATGGCTCAGTGGGGAGAGAGGCTACCTTGTGACAACAAGGTTCAGGGTTCAAATCTTAGCTGTTTCCGAGTCAAATTTTAAAGCAAACATTGGAAGAGGCACTTGAAAAACGCCCAGAGAATTGGTTTGTGGTACCCTGGAAATGGCTCAGTGGGGAGAGAGGCTACCTTGAAAATCAAGGTTCAGGGTTCAAACCTAAGCTGTTTCCGAGTCAAATTTTAAAGCACACATTGGAAAAGGCACTTGAAAAACTCCCAGAGAACTTTATTTGCAGTAGATTGGAAATGGCTCAGTGGGGAGAGCAGCTACCTTGAAACAATAATGTTAAGGGTTCAAATCTCAAGTCTTCCTGAGTGAAATTTTAAAGTACATATTGGAATAGGCACTTGAAAAACGTCCAGAGCATTAGTTTACAGTAGCTTGGAATTGGCTCAACGAGTAGAGAAGCTGGTTTGAAACAGCAAGGTTGGAGGTTCAAATCCCAGTTGTTTCTTAGCCAAATTTTAAAGCACAGATTGGAAGAAGAACTTCAAAAACACCCAGACAACTTGTTTGCAGTAACCTGGAAATGGCTCAATGGGTATAGAGGCTACCTTCAAACGACAAGGCTAAGGGTTCAAATCTCACCTATTTCTGAGTCAAATTTTAAAGCAAACATTGGAAGAGGCACTTGAAAAACGCCCAGAGAATGTGCTTACAGTAGCCTGGAAATGGCTCAGTGGGGAGAGAGGCTACCTCGTGACAAGAAGGTTCAGGGTTCAAATCTTAGCTGTTTCCGAGTCAAATTTTAAAGCAAACATTGGAAGAGGCACTTGAAAAACGCCCAGAGAAGGTGCTTACAGTAGCCTGGAAATGGCTCAGTGGGGAGAGAGGCTACCTTGTGACAACAAGGTTCAGGGTTCAAATCTTAGCTGTTTCCGAGTCAAATTTTAAAGCAAACATTGGAAGAGGCACTTGAAAAACGCCCAGAGAATTGGTTTGTGGTACCCTGGAAATGGCTCAGTGGGGAGAGAGGCTACCTTGAAAATCAAGGTTCAGGGTTCAAACCTAAGCTGTTTCCGAGTCAAATTTTAAAGCACACATTGGAAAAGGCACTTGAAAAACGCCCGGAGAAAAGGTCTGTTACTACCGAGACTCCGTGGCCTAGTGGTTTGGCCGGGTGCGAACAACGAAGAGTCAAGAAGGCTTGGCAACTGCAAACGGTGTTCGAATCCAAGGCACGGATGATCGCCCCATGGGGAGAGCCCAGGGTCAGGGGGGTGTTCCCCCCCCTGAAAAATTGACATGTGAAACGCTGGGGTTATATATCTGACCAAGTAAATAACTTATACTAATTTATATACCCCAAAAAGTATAAGTTATTTTATAACTTGTTCCGCAACTTCTGCAGTTGAAGGAGGGCCTTGTGACTGGGTGGTCACCAGGACACATTGGGGTACCCAACTCACCAGGGCATCTGTGCCTTGAGCGGGATTTGAACCTGGGTTGCCAAGGTCTCAACCATGTGTATATACCCCTACACTATGAGACCTACCTACCACCTTGCTAGACAACCTATATATTGCTAAATTGACGATATTTTAAGGTAAATGAATTGGTTTGAGCAAGATTCGAACCAACATTACAAGGTTTGGCCTTACACCTTGACGTACATGCAGATACCCACTGAGCCACAGAGGATTCTTCTGTACAAACAGACCAATTGTGATTTTGACATATATAGAGCGTTTAAATAAATCAGCAATTGGTCTGAGCAAGACTTGAACCATGAATGCTGGAACAGCCCTCAGACAGGGTGGCACCCATTTTTACCCACTGCGCTACAGAGGGTTCTTGAAAATTCGCAGACTAATTGTGGTTTTGACACATTTTGATTGGTTGGGTAAATAAATCAGAAGTTAATCTGAGCAAGATTTGAACCAAGAATGTTGAAACAGCCCTTTGACTTGGTACCACCCATGCTTACCCACTGAGCTACAGAGGGTTACTCTAACAAGTCTATGAAATGGCAATCCATAACCACCAGGTAAAGTGTCCTATTTGTAAAGAAACATGCAAACATGAAATTTGAATCCATGTCTTTCCAGAAAAACCTCCGCTTGCATGTTGCAAGAGCCACAGCATCACTTGTAAAGTGTGAGGTTTATGTGATATGTCTATTCCATAGGTCTACAGAGACAGAAATTGACTTAAAACAAGCTGCACATAAAATAAGAAATAGATTAGTGAAGTCGTAAATTGTGTATGCTCCACGCAAAAGAAACTCATTCTGAGACGTTATGTATTTACCACCCGAAAAAAGGTCATGCTAACCCCTTATAGTTTTTTTTTTTTTGCGAAAAGAGGTCATGCTCCCCGATTGCAAACTTTCCGCCCTCAATAACATCGTAAGGACCCCTTATGTATGCTCCACGCAAAAGAAACTCATTCTGAGACGTCATGTATTTTCTCCCGAAAAAAAGCCATGCTAACCCCTTGTTGATGTTTTTCCACTGATAAATAGTACGGCCAAATACTGGTTTAAACAGTTACATTTAAGTTACTTTATGTGTTTTCCCCAGCCAAAATGTCATACTAACCCCTTATGTTTTCTTTCCAGCCAAAATGCCATACTAACCCCTCATGTTTTTTCCCCAACCAAAGTGTCATACTAACCCCTTATGTTTTTTCCTAGCCAAAATGCCATACTAACCCCTTATGTTTTCTTTCCAGACAAAATGTCATACTAACCCCTCATGTTTTTTCCCAACCAAAGTGTCATACTAACCCCTTATGTTTTTTCCTAGCCAAAATGCCATACTAACCCCTTATGTTTTCTTTCCAGACAAAATGTCATACTAACCCCTTATGTTTTTTCCCAACCAAAATGTCATACTAATATTAAGGACCAGGGATGGGTGAACCCAGGTGCGGACAGAGAAAAGGAGGAGGATGGGTGAAGGTTAACCGGTTTATTATAGAGAGGTTGGTTTGGTTGACAGGAGACTGGAACCAGGGCTGGGTTTGGTACAGCAGACAATGAGACAGGCAGGCAAAGGAACAGGCAGGTCTGGCAGGCTGGCGCTGTGCAGGGAAGGCAAAGGTAACAAGTCAGTTAGGCTAGTGCTAGGCAGAGCAGGCAAACCCTAGAAGCAAAAAGGGATTAAATGAATACAAGGCAGGAACGTAACAAGAAGGTAAGTCTAACTACATTACTCTAACTACATTACTCTAGTTTTAGTTTATTAGAGTTTATTAGAGTATTAGTAGGGTTGGTGATTGCAAGATTGGGTACAGCTGGTGGTTCCTGCTCTGCTCCTGCACTCCTGAAACCACTCCCCCTAGGACTAGAGACAGGAGGGTTAACCCCTTCAGGGAAGCATGCAGAGACGGATGTATCAACTAACCCCTTATGTTTTTTCCCAACCAAAATGCCACACTAACCCCTTATGTTTTTTCCTAGCCAAAATGTCACACTAACCCCTTATGTTTTTTCCCAGCCAAAATGTCATACAAACCCCTTATGTTTTTTCTCATCCAAAATGTCGAACTAACCCCTTATGTTTTCTTTCCAGCCAAAATGTCATACTAACCCCTGATGTTTTTTCTCATCCAAAATGTCGAACTAACCCCTTATGTTTTCTTTCCAGCCAAAATGTCATACTAACCCCTGATGTTTTTTCTCATCCAAAATGTCATACAAACACCTTATGTTTTTTCCTAGCCAAAATGTCATACTAACCCCTTATGTTTTTTCCTAGCCAAAATGTCATACTAACCCCTTATGTTTTCTTTCCAGCCAAAATGTCATACTAACCCCTTATGTTTTTTCTCATCCAAAATGTCATACTAACCCCTTATGTTTTTTTTCCCAGCCAAAATGTCATACAAACCCCTTATGTTTTTTCTCATCCAAAATGTCATACAAACCCCTTATGTTTTTTTCCTAGCCAAAATGTCATACTAACCCCTTATGTTTTTTCCCAGCCAAAATGTCATACAAACACCTTATGTTTTTTCCTAGCCAAAATGTCATACTAACCCCTTATGTTTTTTCCTAGCCAAAATGTCATACTAACCCCTTATGTTTTCTTTCCAGCCAAAATGTCATACTAACCCCTTATGTTTTTTCTCATCCAAAATGTCATACTAACCCCTTATGTTTTTTTTCCCAGCCAAAATGTCATACTAACCCCTTATGTTTTCTTTCCAGCCAAAATGTCATACTAACCCCTTATGTTTTTTCCTAGCCAAAATGTCATACTAACCCCTTATGTTTTCTTTCCAGCCAAAATGTCATACTAACCCCTTATGTTTTTTCTCATCCAAAATGTCATACTAACCCCTTATGTTTTTTTTCCCAGCCAAAATGTCATACAAACCCCTTATGTTTTTTCTCATCCAAAATGTCATACAAACCCCTTATGTTTTTTTCCTAGCCAAAATGTCATACTAACCCCTTATGTTTTTTCCCAGCCAAAATGTCATACAAACACCTTATGTTTTTTCCTAGCCAAAATGTCATACTAACCCCTTATGTTTTTTCCTAGCCAAAATGTCATACTAACCCCTTATGTTTTCTTTCCAGCCAAAATGTCATACTAACCCCTTATGTTTTTTCTCATCCAAAATGTCATACTAACCCCTTATGTTTTTTTTCCCAGCCAAAATGTCATACTAACCCCTTATGTTTTCTTTCCAGCCAAAATGTCATACTGACCCCTTATGTTTTTTCCCAACCAAAATGTCATACTGACCCCTTATGTTTTTTCCCAACCAAAAGGTCATGCTCCCCGATTGCAAACTTTCCACCCTCAATAACATCGTTATTGGTGAGTCCACTGTAGTTCGATGCGAGCTAGCCAACGATTCCCAAAGAAGTCAGTTTTTTACTTAACTTGTGGGTTACATTTTTGACGCTCAAGTGACCGACATTTAACCGAGAGCATCTGGTAATTTTTCAAACTAAAAGATTGTTATTAATTATCGTATTTCTTCGGCGGCCCACGGCCCAGTACCAACTGATCCGCGGCGGCCTCGGCCCACATTGGGTCAACGGCCCACCGGGACGATGCCCGTTATGCCAGATGGCCAGTCCACCCCTGCTCTGGAACAGCCATGTTGAAGGTTTGAATCCCAGCTCATTTCAGAGCTTAATTTTAAAGCACAAATTGGAAGAGGCACTTGAAAAACGCCCGGAGAATTAGTTTGTGGTAGCCTTGAAATGGCTCAGTGGGGAGAGAGACTACCTTGGAACAACATTAAGAGTTCAAATTTCAGCTCTTCCTGAGTCAAATTTTAAAGCACACATTGGAAAAGGCACTTGAAAAACTCCCAGAGAACTTTATTTGCAGTAGATTGGAAATGGCTCAGTGGGGAGAGCGGCTACCTTGAAACAATAATGTTAAGGGTTCAAATCTCAAGTCTTCCTGAGTGAAATTTTAAAGTACATATTGGAATAGGCACTTGAAAAACGTCCAGAGCATTAGTTTACAGTAGCTTGGAATTGGCTCAACGAGTAGAGAAGCTGGTTTGAAACAGCAAGGTTGGAGGTTCAAATCCCAGTTGTTTCTTAGCCAAATTTTAAAGCACAGATTGGAAGAAGAACTTCAAAAACACCCAGACAACTTGTTTGCAGTAACCTGGAAATGGCTCAATGGGTATAGAGGCTACCTTCAAACGACAAGGCTAAGGGTTCAAATCTCACCTATTTCTGAGTCAAATTTTAAAGCAAACATTGGAAGAGGCACTTGAAAAACGCCCAGAGAATGTGCTTACGGTAGCCTGGAAATGGCTCAGTGGGGAGAGAGGCTACCTCGTGACAAGAAGGTTCAGGGTTCAAATCTTAGCTGTTTCCGAGTCAAATTTTAAAGCAAACATTGGAAGAGGCACTTGAAAAACGCCCAGAGAAGGTGCTTACAGTAGCCTGGAAATGGCTCAGTGGGGAGAGAGGCTACCTTGTGACAACAAGGTTCAGGGTTCAAATCTTAGCTGTTTCCGAGTCAAATTTTAAAGCAAACATTGGAAGAGGCACTTGAAAAACGCCCAGAGAATTGGTTTGTGGTACCCTGGAAATGGCTCAGTGGGGAGAGAGGCTACCTTGAAAATCAAGGTTCAGGGTTCAAACCTAAGCTGTTTCCGAGTCAAATTTTAAAGCACACATTGGAAAAGGCACTTGAAAAACTCCCAGAGAACTTTATTTGCAGTAGATTGGAAATGGCTCAGTGGGGAGAGCGGCTACCTTGAAACAATAATGTTAAGGGTTCAAATCTCAAGTCTTCCTGAGTGAAATTTTAAAGTACATATTGGAATAGGCACTTGAAAAACGTCCAGAGCATTAGTTTACAGTAGCTTGGAATTGGCTCAACGAGTAGAGAAGCTGGTTTGAAACAGCAAGGTTGGAGGTTCAAATCCCAGTTGTTTCTTAGCCAAATTTTAAAGCACAGATTGGAAGAAGAACTTCAAAAACACCCAGACAACTTGTTTGCAGTAACCTGGAAATGGCTCAATGGGTATAGAGGCTACCTTCAAACGACAAGGCTAAGGGTTCAAATCTCACCTATTTCTGAGTCAAATTTTAAAGCAAACATTGGAAGAGGCACTTGAAAAACGCCCAGAGAATGTGCTTACGGTAGCCTGGAAATGGCTCAGTGGGGAGAGAGGCTACCTCGTGACAAGAAGGTTCAGGGTTCAAATCTTAGCTGTTTCCGAGTCAAATTTTAAAGCAAACATTGGAAGAGGCACTTGAAAAACGCCCAGAGAAGGTGCTTACAGTAGCCTGGAAATGGCTCAGTGGGGAGAGAGGCTACCTTGTGACAACAAGGTTCAGGGTTCAAATCTTAGCTGTTTCCGAGTCAAATTTTAAAGCAAACATTGGAAGAGGCACTTGAAAAACGCCCAGAGAATTGGTTTGTGGTACCCTGGAAATTGCTCAGTGGGGAGAGAGGCTACCTTGAAAATCAAGGTTCAGGGTTCAAACCTAAGCTGTTTCCGAGTCAAATTTTAAAGCACACATTGGAAAAGGCACTTGAAAAACTCCCAGAGAACTTTATTTGCAGTAGATTGGAAATGGCTCAGTGGGGAGAGCGGCTACCTTGAAACAATAATGTTAAGGGTTCAAATCTCAAGTCTTCCTGAGTGAAATTTTAAAGTACATATTGGAATAGGCACTTGAAAAACGTCCAGAGCATTAGTTTACAGTAGCTTGGAATTGGCTCAACGAGTAGAGAAGCTGGTTTGAAACAGCAAGGTTGGAGGTTCAAATCCCAGTTGTTTCTTAGCCAAATTTTAAAGCACAGATTGGAAGAAGAACTTCAAAAACACCCAGACAACTTGTTTGCAGTAACCTGGAAATGGCTCAATGGGTATAGAGGCTACCTTCAAACGACAAGGCTAAGGGTTCAAATCTCACCTATTTCTGAGTCAAATTTTAAAGCAAACATTGGAAGAGGCACTTGAAAAACGCCCAGAGAATGTGCTTACAGTAGCCTGGAAATGGCTCAGTGGGGAGAGAGGCTACCTCGTGACAAGAAGGTTCAGGGTTCAAATCTTAGCTGTTTCCGAGTCAAATTTTAAAGCAAACATTGGAAGAGGCACTTGAAAAACGCCCAGAGAAGGTGCTTACAGTAGCCTGGAAATGGCTCAGTGGGGAGAGAGGCTACCTTGTGACAACAAGGTTCAGGGTTCAAATCTTAGCTGTTTCCGAGTCAAATTTTAAAGCAAACATTGGAAGAGGCACTTGAAAAACGCCCAGAGAATTGGTTTGTGGTACCCTGGAAATGGCTCAGTGGGGAGAGAGGCTACCTTGAAAATCAAGGTTCAGGGTTCAAACCTAAGCTGTTTCCGAGTCAAATTTTAAAGCACACATTGGAAAAGGCACTTGAAAAACTCCCAGAGAACTTTATTTGCAGTAGATTGGAAATGGCTCAGTGGGGAGAGCGGCTACCTTGAAACAATAATGTTAAGGGTTCAAATCTCAAGTCTTCCTGAGTGAAATTTTAAAGTACATATTGGAATAGGCACTTGAAAAACGTCCAGAGCATTAGTTTACAGTAGCTTGGAATTGGCTCAACGAGTAGAGAAGCTGGTTTGAAACAGCAAGGTTGGAGGTTCAAATCCCAGTTGTTTCTTAGCCAAATTTTAAAGCACAGATTGGAAGAAGAACTTCAAAAACACCCAGACAACTTGTTTGCAGTAACCTGGAAATGGCTCAATGGGTATAGAGGCTACCTTCAAACGACAAGGCTAAGGGTTCAAATCTCACCTATTTCTGAGTCAAATTTTAAAGCAAACATTGGAAGAGGCACTTGAAAAACGCCCAGAGAATGTGCTTACAGTAGCCTGGAAATGGCTCAGTGGGGAGAGAGGCTACCTCGTGACAAGAAGGTTCAGGGTTCAAATCTTAGCTGTTTCCGAGTCAAATTTTAAAGCAAACATTGGAAGAGGCACTTGAAAAACGCCCAGAGAAGGTGCTTACAGTAGCCTGGAAATGGCTCAGTGGGGAGAGAGGCTACCTTGTGACAACAAGGTTCAGGGTTCAAATCTTAGCTGTTTCCGAGTCAAATTTTAAAGCAAACATTGGAAGAGGCACTTGAAAAACGCCCAGAGAATTGGTTTGTGGTACCCTGGAAATGGCTCAGTGGGGAGAGAGGCTACCTTGAAAATCAAGGTTCAGGGTTCAAACCTAAGCTGTTTCCGAGTCAAATTTTAAAGCACACATTGGAAAAGGCACTTGAAAAACGCCCGGAGAAAAGGTCTGTTACTACCGAGACTCCGTGGCCTAGTGGTTTGGCCGGGTGCGAACAACGAAGAGTCAAGAAGGCTTGGCAACTGCAAACGGTGTTCGAATCCAAGGCACGGATGATCGCCCCATGGGGAGAGCCCAGGGTCAGGGGGGTGTTCCCCCCCCTGAAAAATTGAGATGTGAAACGCTGGGGTTATATATCTGACCAAGTAAATAACTTATACTAATTTATATACCCCAAAAAGTATAAGTTATTTTATAACTTGTTCCGCAACTTCTGCAGTTGAAGGAGGGCCTTGTGACTGGGTGGTCACCAGGACACATTGGGGTACCCAACTCACCAGGGCATCTGTGCCTTGAGCGGGATTTGAACCTGGGTTGCCAAGGTCTCAACCATGTGTATATACCCCTACACTATGAGACCTACCTACCACCTTGCTAGACAACCTATATATTGCTAAATTGACGATATTTTAAGGTAAATGAATTGGTTTGAGCAAGATTCGAACCAACATTACAAGGTTTGGCCTTACACCTTGACGTACATGCAGATACCCACTGAGCCACAGAGGATTCTTCTGTACAAACAGACCAATTGTGATTTTGACATATATAGAGCGTTTAAATAAATCAGCAATTGGTCTGAGCAAGACTTGAACCATGAATGCTGGAACAGCCCTCAGACAGGGTGGCACCCATTTTTACCCACTGCGCTACAGAGGGTTCTTGAAAATTCGCAGACTAATTGTGGTTTTGACACATTTTGATTGGTTGGGTAAATAAATCAGAAGTTAATCTGAGCAAGATTTGAACCAAGAATGTTGAAACAGCCCTTTGACTTGGTACCACCCATGCTTACCCACTGAGCTACAGAGGGTTACTCTAACAAGTCTATGAAATGGCAATCCATAACCACCAGGTAAAGTGTCCTATTTGTAAAGAAACATGCAAACATGAAATTTGAATCCATGTCTTTCCAGAAAAACCTCCGCTTGCATGTTGCAAGAGCCACAGCATCACTTGTAAAGTGTGAGGTTTATGTGATATGTCTATTCCATAGGTCTACAGAGACAGAAATTGACTTAAAACAAGCTGCACATAAAATAAGAAATAGATTAGTGAAGTCGTAAATTGTGTATGCTCCACGCAAAAGAAACTCATTCTGAGACGTTATGTATTTACCACCCGAAAAAAGGTCATGCTAACCCCTTATAGTTTTTTTTTTTTTGCGAAAAGAGGTCATGCTCCCCGATTGCAAACTTTCCGCCCTCAATAACATCGTAAGGACCCCTTATGTATGCTCCACGCAAAAGAAACTCATTCTGAGACGTCATGTATTTTCTCCCGAAAAAAAGCCATGCTAACCCCTTGTTGATGTTTTTCCACTGATAAATAGTACGGCCAAATACTGGTTTAAACAGTTACATTTAAGTTACTTTATGTGTTTTCCCCAGCCAAAATGTCATACTAACCCCTTATGTTTTCTTTCCAGCCAAAATGCCATACTAACCCCTCATGTTTTTTCCCCAACCAAAGTGTCATACTAACCCCTTATGTTTTTTCCTAGCCAAAATGCCATACTAACCCCTTATGTTTTCTTTCCAGACAAAATGTCATACTAACCCCTCATGTTTTTTCCCAACCAAAGTGTCATACTAACCCCTTATGTTTTTTCCTAGCCAAAATGCCATACTAACCCCTTATGTTTTCTTTCCAGACAAAATGTCATACTAACCCCTTATGTTTTTTCCCAACCAAAATGTCATACTAATATTAAGGACCAGGGATGGGTGAACCCAGGTGCGGACAGAGAAAAGGAGGAGGATGGGTGAAGGTTAACCGGTTTATTATAGAGAGGTTGGTTTGGTTGACAGGAGACTGGAACCAGGGCTGGGTTTGGTACAGCAGACAATGAGACAGGCAGGCAAAGGAACAGGCAGGTCTGGCAGGCTGGCGCTGTGCAGGGAAGGCAAAGGTAACAAGTCAGTTAGGCTAGTGCTAGGCAGAGCAGGCAAACCCTAGAAGCAAAAAGGGATTAAATGAATACAAGGCAGGAACGTAACAAGAAGGTAAGTCTAACTACATTACTCTAACTACATTACTCTAGTTTTAGTTTATTAGAGTTTATTAGAGTATTAGTAGGGTTGGTGATTGCAAGATTGGGTACAGCTGGTGGTTCCTGCTCTGCTCCTGCACTCCTGAAACCACTCCCCCTAGGACTAGAGACAGGAGGGTTAACCCCTTCAGGGAAGCATGCAGAGACGGATGTATCAACTAACCCCTTATGTTTTTTCCCAACCAAAATGCCACACTAACCCCTTATGTTTTTTCCTAGCCAAAATGTCACACTAACCCCTTATGTTTTTTCCCAGCCAAAATGTCATACAAACCCCTTATGTTTTTTCTCATCCAAAATGTCGAACTAACCCCTTATGTTTTCTTTCCAGCCAAAATGTCATACTAACCCCTGATGTTTTTTCTCATCCAAAATGTCGAACTAACCCCTTATGTTTTCTTTCCAGCCAAAATGTCATACTAACCCCTGATGTTTTTTCTCATCCAAAATGTCATACAAACACCTTATGTTTTTTCCTAGCCAAAATGTCATACTAACCCCTTATGTTTTTTCCTAGCCAAAATGTCATACTAACCCCTTATGTTTTCTTTCCAGCCAAAATGTCATACTAACCCCTTATGTTTTTTCTCATCCAAAATGTCATACTAACCCCTTATGTTTTTTTTCCCAGCCAAAATGTCATACAAACCCCTTATGTTTTTTCTCATCCAAAATGTCATACAAACCCCTTATGTTTTTTTCCTAGCCAAAATGTCATACTAACCCCTTATGTTTTTTCCCAGCCAAAATGTCATACAAACACCTTATGTTTTTTCCTAGCCAAAATGTCATACTAACCCCTTATGTTTTTTCCTAGCCAAAATGTCATACTAACCCCTTATGTTTTCTTTCCAGCCAAAATGTCATACTAACCCCTTATGTTTTTTCTCATCCAAAATGTCATACTAACCCCTTATGTTTTTTTTCCCAGCCAAAATGTCATACTAACCCCTTATGTTTTCTTTCCAGCCAAAATGTCATACTAACCCCTTATGTTTTTTCCTAGCCAAAATGTCATACTAACCCCTTATGTTTTCTTTCCAGCCAAAATGTCATACTAACCCCTTATGTTTTTTCTCATCCAAAATGTCATACTAACCCCTTATGTTTTTTTTCCCAGCCAAAATGTCATACAAACCCCTTATGTTTTTTCTCATCCAAAATGTCATACAAACCCCTTATGTTTTTTTCCTAGCCAAAATGTCATACTAACCCCTTATGTTTTTTCCCAGCCAAAATGTCATACAAACACCTTATGTTTTTTCCTAGCCAAAATGTCATACTAACCCCTTATGTTTTTTCCTAGCCAAAATGTCATACTAACCCCTTATGTTTTCTTTCCAGCCAAAATGTCATACTAACCCCTTATGTTTTTTCTCATCCAAAATGTCATACTAACCCCTTATGTTTTTTTTCCCAGCCAAAATGTCATACTAACCCCTTATGTTTTCTTTCCAGCCAAAATGTCATACTGACCCCTTATGTTTTTTCCCAGCCAAAATGTCATACTAACCCCTTATGTTTTCTTTCCAGCCAAAATGTCATACTGACCCCTTATGTTTTTTCCCAACCAAAATGTCATACTCCCCGATTGCAAACTTTCTGCCCTCAATAACATCGTATGGACCCTTTATGTATGAGACGTCATGTATTTTGTCCCCAAAAAAATCATGCTAACCCCTTATGTTTTTTCGCGAAAAAAGGTCATGCTCCCCGATTGCAAACTTTCCACCCTCAATAACATCGTTATTGGTGAGTCCACTGTAGTTCGATGCGAGCTAGCCAACGATTCCCAAAGAAGTCAGTTTTTTACTTAACTTGTGGGTTACATTTTTGACGCTCAAGTGACCGACATTTAACCGAGAGCATCTGGTAATTTTTCAAACTAAAAGATTGTTATTAATTATCGTATTTCTTCGGCGGCCCACGGCCCAGTACCAACTGATCCGCGGCGGCCTCGGCCCACATTGGGTCAACGGCCCACCGGGACGATGCCCGTTATGCCAGATGGCCAGTCCACCCCTGCTCTGGAACAGCCATGTTGAAGGTTTGAATCCCAGCTCATTTCAGAGCTTAATTTTAAAGCACAAATTGGAAGAGGCACTTGAAAAACGCCCGGAGAATTAGTTTGTGGTAGCCTTGAAATGGCTCAGTGGGGAGAGAGACTACCTTGGAACAACATTAAGAGTTCAAATTTCAGCTCTTCCTGAGTCAAATTTTAAAGCACACATTGGAAAAGGCACTTGAAAAACTCCCAGAGAACTTTATTTGCAGTAGATTGGAAATGGCTCAGTGGGGAGAGCGGCTACCTTGAAACAATAATGTTAAGGGTTCAAATCTCAAGTCTTCCTGAGTGAAATTTTAAAGTACATATTGGAATAGGCACTTGAAAAACGTCCAGAGCATTAGTTTACAGTAGCTTGGAATTGGCTCAACGAGTAGAGAAGCTGGTTTGAAACAGCAAGGTTGGAGGTTCAAATCCCAGTTGTTTCTTAGCCAAATTTTAAAGCACAGATTGGAAGAAGAACTTCAAAAACACCCAGACAACTTGTTTGCAGTAACCTGGAAATGGCTCAATGGGTATAGAGGCTACCTTCAAACGACAAGGCTAAGGGTTCAAATCTCACCTATTTCTGAGTCAAATTTTAAAGCAAACATTGGAAGAGGCACTTGAAAAACGCCCAGAGAATGTGCTTACGGTAGCCTGGAAATGGCTCAGTGGGGAGAGAGGCTACCTCGTGACAAGAAGGTTCAGGGTTCAAATCTTAGCTGTTTCCGAGTCAAATTTTAAAGCAAACATTGGAAGAGGCACTTGAAAAACGCCCAGAGAAGGTGCTTACAGTAGCCTGGAAATGGCTCAGTGGGGAGAGAGGCTACCTTGTGACAACAAGGTTCAGGGTTCAAATCTTAGCTGTTTCCGAGTCAAATTTTAAAGCAAACATTGGAAGAGGCACTTGAAAAACGCCCAGAGAATTGGTTTGTGGTACCCTGGAAATGGCTCAGTGGGGAGAGAGGCTACCTTGAAAATCAAGGTTCAGGGTTCAAACCTAAGCTGTTTCCGAGTCAAATTTTAAAGCACACATTGGAAAAGGCACTTGAAAAACTCCCAGAGAACTTTATTTGCAGTAGATTGGAAATGGCTCAGTGGGGAGAGCAGCTACCTTGAAACAATAATGTTAAGGGTTCAAATCTCAAGTCTTCCTGAGTGAAATTTTAAAGTACATATTGGAATAGGCACTTGAAAAACGTCCAGAGCATTAGTTTACAGTAGCTTGGAATTGGCTCAACGAGTAGAGAAGCTGGTTTGAAACAGCAAGGTTGGAGGTTCAAATCCCAGTTGTTTCTTAGCCAAATTTTAAAGCACAGATTGGAAGAAGAACTTCAAAAACACCCAGACAACTTGTTTGCAGTAACCTGGAAATGGCTCAATGGGTATAGAGGCTACCTTCAAACGACAAGGCTAAGGGTTCAAATCTCACCTATTTCTGAGTCAAATTTTAAAGCAAACATTGGAAGAGGCACTTGAAAAACGCCCAGAGAATGTGCTTACAGTAGCCTGGAAATGGCTCAGTGGGGAGAGAGGCTACCTCGTGACAAGAAGGTTCAGGGTTCAAATCTTAGCTGTTTCCGAGTCAAATTTTAAAGCAAACATTGGAAGAGGCACTTGAAAAACGCCCAGAGAAGGTGCTTACAGTAGCCTGGAAATGGCTCAGTGGGGAGAGAGGCTACCTTGTGACAACAAGGTTCAGGGTTCAAATCTTAGCTGTTTCCGAGTCAAATTTTAAAGCAAACATTGGAAGAGGCACTTGAAAAACGCCCAGAGAATTGGTTTGTGGTACCCTGGAAATGGCTCAGTGGGGAGAGAGGCTACCTTGAAAATCAAGGTTCAGGGTTCAAACCTAAGCTGTTTCCGAGTCAAATTTTAAAGCACACATTGGAAAAGGCACTTGAAAAACTCCCAGAGAACTTTATTTGCAGTAGATTGGAAATGGCTCAGTGGGGAGAGCAGCTACCTTGAAACAATAATGTTAAGGGTTCAAATCTCAAGTCTTCCTGAGTGAAATTTTAAAGTACATATTGGAATAGGCACTTGAAAAACGTCCAGAGCATTAGTTTACAGTAGCTTGGAATTGGCTCAACGAGTAGAGAAGCTGGTTTGAAACAGCAAGGTTGGAGGTTCAAATCCCAGTTGTTTCTTAGCCAAATTTTAAAGCACAGATTGGAAGAAGAACTTCAAAAACACCCAGACAACTTGTTTGCAGTAACCTGGAAATGGCTCAATGGGTATAGAGGCTACCTTCAAACGACAAGGCTAAGGGTTCAAATCTCACCTATTTCTGAGTCAAATTTTAAAGCAAACATTGGAAGAGGCACTTGAAAAACGCCCAGAGAATGTGCTTACAGTAGCCTGGAAATGGCTCAGTGGGGAGAGAGGCTACCTCGTGACAAGAAGGTTCAGGGTTCAAATCTTAGCTGTTTCCGAGTCAAATTTTAAAGCAAACATTGGAAGAGGCACTTGAAAAACGCCCAGAGAAGGTGCTTACAGTAGCCTGGAAATGGCTCAGTGGGGAGAGAGGCTACCTTGTGACAACAAGGTTCAGGGTTCAAATCTTAGCTGTTTCCGAGTCAAATTTTAAAGCAAACATTGGAAGAGGCACTTGAAAAACGCCCAGAGAATTGGTTTGTGGTACCCTGGAAATGGCTCAGTGGGGAGAGAGGCTACCTTGAAAATCAAGGTTCAGGGTTCAAACCTAAGCTGTTTCCGAGTCAAATTTTAAAGCACACATTGGAAAAGGCACTTGAAAAACGCCCGGAGAAAAGGTCTGTTACTACCGAGACTCCGTGGCCTAGTGGTTTGGCCGGGTGCGAACAACGAAGAGTCAAGAAGGCTTGGCAACTGCAAACGGTGTTCGAATCCAAGGCACGGATGATCGCCCCATGGGGAGAGCCCAGGGTCAGGGGGGTGTTCCCCCCCCTGAAAAATTGACATGTGAAACGCTGGGGTTATATATCTGACCAAGTAAATAACTTATACTAATTTATATACCCCAAAAAGTATAAGTTATTTTATAACTTGTTCCGCAACTTCTGCAGTTGAAGGAGGGCCTTGTGACTGGGTGGTCACCAGGACACATTGGGGTACCCAACTCACCAGGGCATCTGTGCCTTGAGCGGGATTTGAACCTGGGTTGCCAAGGTCTCAACCATGTGTATATACCCCTACACTATGAGACCTACCTACCACCTTGCTAGACAACCTATATATTGCTAAATTGACGATATTTTAAGGTAAATGAATTGGTTTGAGCAAGATTCGAACCAACATTACAAGGTTTGGCCTTACACCTTGACGTACATGCAGATACCCACTGAGCCACAGAGGATTCTTCTGTACAAACAGACCAATTGTGATTTTGACATATATAGAGCGTTTAAATAAATCAGCAATTGGTCTGAGCAAGACTTGAACCATGAATGCTGGAACAGCCCTCAGACAGGGTGGCACCCATTTTTACCCACTGCGCTACAGAGGGTTCTTGAAAATTCACAGACTAATTGTGGTTTTGACACATGTTGATTGGTTGGTTAAATAAATCAGAAGTTAATCTGAGCAAGATTTGAACCAAGTATGTTGAAACGGCCCTTTGACTTGGTATCACCCATGCTTACCCACTGAGCTACAGAGGGTTTTTGAAAGTTGGCAGACTAATTGTGGTTTTAACACATGTTGATTAAATAAATCAGAAGTCAATCTGAGCAAGACTTGAACCAAGAATGTTGAAATGGCCCTTTGACTTGGTACCAGCCATGCTTACCCACTTAGCTACAGAGGGTTCTTGAGAATTGGCAGACTAATTGTGGTTTTGACACATGTTGATTGGTTTGTTAAATAAATCCAAAGTCAATCTGAGGAAGACTTGAACCAAGAATGTTGAAATAGCCCTTTGACTTGGTACCACCCATGCTTACCCACTGAGCTACAGAGGGTTACTCTAACAAGTCTATGAAATGGCAATCCATAACCACCAGGTAAAGTGTTCTATTTGTAAAGAAACATGCAAACATGAGATTTGAACCCATGTCTTTCCAGAAAAGCCTCCACTTGTATGTTGCACATGCTTAACCAGTGTACCACAAGAGCCACAGCATCACATAGAACATTCTGACCCTACATCCCCAATGTAAATTGCGAGGTATATGTGATATGTTGTATTCCATGGGTCTACAGAGACAGAAATTGACTTCAAACAAGCTGCACATAAAATAAGAAATAGATTAGTGAAGTTGTAAGTTGTGTATGCTCCACGCAAAAGAAACTCATTCTGAGACGTCATGTATTTACCACCCGAAAAAAGTCATGCTAACCCCTCATGGTTTTTTTCGCGAAAAAAGTTCATGCTCCCCGATTGCAAACATTCCGCCCTCAATAACATCGTAAGGACCCCTTATGTATGCTCCATGCAAAAGAAACTCATTCTGAGACGTCACGTATTTTCTCCCGAAAAAAAGCCATGCTAACCCCTTGTTGATGTTTTTCCACTGATAAATAGTACGGCCAAATACTGGTTTAAACAGTTACATTTAAGTTACTTTATGTTTTTTCCCCAGCCAAAATGTCATACTAACCCCTTATGTTTTTTCCCAGCCAAAATGCCATACTAACCCCTCATGTTTTTTTTCCCCCAACCAAAATGTCATACTAACCCCTTTTGTTTTTTCCTAGCCAAAATGCCACACTAACCCCTTATGTTTTCTTTCCAGACAAAATGTCATACTAACCCCTTATGTTTTTTCCCAACCAAAATGTCAATACTAATGTTAAGGACCAGGGATGGGTGAACCCAGGTGCGGACAGAGAAAAGGAGGAGGATGGGTGAAGGTTAACCGGTTTATTATAGAGAGGTTGGTTTGGTTGACAGGAGACTGGAACCAGGGCTGGGTTTGGTAGAGCAGACAATGAGACAGGCAGGCAAAGGAACAGGCAGGTCTGGCAGGTTGGCGCTGTGCAGGGAAGGCAAAGGCAACAAGTCAGGCAGGCTAGTGCTGGGCAGAGCAGGTAAACTCTAGAAGCAAAAGGGGATGAAATTAATACAAGGCAGGAAAGTAACAAGAAGGTAAGTCTAACTACATTACTCTAGTAAGTAGTGGCTACGATCTGGCAGCATGTTCCTGGCAGGGCTGAGTCTTAGTAGGGTCGGTGATTGCAAGATTGGGTGCAGCTGGTGGTTCCTGCTCTGCTTCTGCACTCCTGAAACCACTCCCCCTAGGACTAGAGACAGGAGGGTTAACCCCTTCAGGGAAGCATGCAGAGACGGATGTATCAACTAACCCCTTATGTTTTTTCCCAACCAAAATGCCACACTAACCCCTTATGTTTTTTCCTAGCCAAAATGTCACACTAACCCCTTATGTTTTTTCCTAGCCAAAATGTCATAGAAACCCCTTATGTTTTTTCTCATCCAAAATGTCATACAAACCCCTTATGTTTTTTCCTAGCCAAAATGTCTTACAAACCCCTTATGTTTTCTTTCCAGCCAAAATGTCATACTAACCCCTTCTGTTTTTTCCTAGCCAAAATGTCATATTAACCCCTTATGTTTTCTTTCCAGCCAAAATGTCATACTAACCCCTTATGTTTTCTTTCCAGCCAAAATGTCATACTAACTCTTTATGTTTTTTCCTAGCCAAAATGTCATACTAACCCCTTATGTTTTTTCTCATCCAAAATGTCATACTAACCCCATATGTTTTCTTTCCAGCCAAAATGTCAAACTAACTCTTTATGTTTTTTCCTAGCCAAAATGTCATACTAACTCCTTATGTTTTTTCCCAGCCAAAATGTCATATTAACCCCTTATGTTTTCTTTCCAGCCAAAATGTCATACTGACCCCTTATGTTTTTTCCCAACCAAAATGTCATACTCCCCGA
This sequence comes from Neosalanx taihuensis, assembly GCA_030340665.1. Taxonomy (NCBI): domain Eukaryota; kingdom Metazoa; phylum Chordata; class Actinopteri; order Osmeriformes; family Salangidae; genus Neosalanx; species Neosalanx taihuensis. The sequence goes on along the minus strand of CM059312.1, from coordinate 7,738,297 downwards.
TTGCAAACTTTCTGCCCTCAATAACATCGTATGGACCCTTTATGTATGAGACGTCATGTATTTTGTCCAAAAAAAAATCATGCTAACCCCTTATGTTTTTTTCGCGAAAAAAGGTCATGCTCCCCGATTGCAAACTTTCCACCCTCAATAACATCGTTATTGGTGAGTCCACTGTAGTTCGATGCGAGCTAGCCAACGATTCCCAAAGAAGTCAGTTTTTTACTTAACTTGTGGGTTACATTTTTGACGCTCAAGTGACCGACATTTAACTGAGAGCATCTGGTAATTTTTCAAAATAAAAGATTGTTATTAATTATCGTATTTCTTCGGCGGCCCACGGCCCAGTACCAACTGATCCGCGGCGGCCTCGGCCCACATTGGGTCAACGGCCCACCGGGACGATGCCCGTTATGCCAGATGGCCAGTCCACCCCTGCTCTGGAACAGCCATGTTGAAGGTTTGAATCCCAGCTCATTTCAGAGCTTAATTTTAAAGCACAAATTGGAAGAGGCACTTTAAAAACGCCCGGAGAATTAGTTTGTGGTAGTCTTGAAATGGCTCAGTGGGGAGAGAGGCTACCTTGGAACAACAATGTTAAGGGTTCAAATCTCAGCTCTTCCTGAGTCAAATTTTAAAGCACACATTGGAAAAGGCACTTGAAAAACGCCCAGAGAACTTTATTTGCAGTAGCTTGGAAATGGCTCAGTGGGGAAAGAGGCTACCTCGAAATGACATGGTTAAGGGTTCAAATCTCAGCTGTTTCTGAGTTAAATTTTAAAGAACACATTGGAAAAGGCACTTGAAAAACACCCAGACAATCAGTTTGTGGTAGCCTGGAATTGGCTCAGTGAGTAGAGAGGCTACCTTGAAACAGCAAGGTTGAAAGTTTGAATCCCAGCCTTTCCAGTGCTGAATTTTAAAGCAAACCTTGGAAGAGGCACTTGAAAAACACCCAGAGAATGTGTTTGCGGTAGCCTGGAAATGGCTCAGTGGGGAGAGAGGCTACCTGAAAAATCAAGGTTCAGGGTTCAAATCTCAGCTGTTTCCGAGTCAAATTTTAAAGCACACATTGGAAAAGGCACTTGAAAAACGCCCGGAGAAACAGTCTGTTACTACCGAGACTCCGTGGCCTAGTGGTTTGGCCGGGTGCGAACAACGAAGAGTCAAGAAGGCTTGGCGACTGCAAATGGTGTTCGAATCCAAGGCACGGATGATCGCCCCATGGGGAGAGCCCAGGGTCAGGGGGGTGTTCCCCCCCCTGAAAAATTGACATGTGAAACGCTGGGGTTATATATCTGACCAAGTAAATAACTTATACTAATTTATATACCCAAAAAAGTATAAGTTATTTTATAACTTGTTCCGCAACTTCTGCAGTTGAAGGAGGGCCATGTGACTGGGTGGTCACCAGGACACATTGGAATTGGACACAATTCACCAGGGCATCTGTGCCTTGAGCAGGATTTGAACCTGGGTTGCCAAGGTCTCAACCATGTGTAGATACCCCTACACTATGAGACCTACCTACCACCATGCTAGACAACCTATATATTGCTAAATTGACGATCATTTAAGGTAAATAAATGGTTTGAGCAGGATTCGAACCAACATTACCAGGTTTGGCATTAAACCTTAACATGCAGGCATACACCCACTGAGCCACAGAGGATTCTTCTGTACAAACAGACTAATAGTGATTTTGGCACATATAGAGCATTTAAATAAATCAGCAGTTGGTCTGAGCAAGACTTGAACCATGAACACCAGAATGGACCTCAGACTTAGTGACACCCATGCTTACCCACTGAGCTACAGAGGGCTACTCTGACGAGTCTGTGAAATGGCAATAAATAACCACCAGGTAAAGTGTTCTGTTTTTAAAAGAAACATGCAAACATGAGATTTGAACCCATGTCTTTCCAAGAAAGCCTCCGCTTGCATGTTGCACATGCTTAACCAGTGTACCACAAGAGCCACAGCATCACATACGTCGTATTCCATGGGTCTACAGAGACAGAAATTGACTTAAAACAAGCTGCACATAAAATAAAAAATAGATTAGTGAAGTCGTAAATTGTGCATGCTCCACGCAAAAGAAACTCATTCTGAGACGTCATGGATTTACCATCCGAAAAAAGTCATGCTATCCCCTTATGTTTTTATGCGAAAAGAGGTAATGCTCCCCGATTGCAAACTTTCCGCCCTCAATAACATTGTACGGACCCTTTATGTATGCTCCACGCAAAAGAAACTCATTCTGAGACGTCATGTATTTTCTCCCGAAAAAAAAGTAATGCTAACCCCTTATGTTTTTCCACTGATAAATAGTACGGACAAATACTGGTTTAAACAGATTTGTTACTTTATGTTTTTCCCAACCAAAATGTCATACTAACCCCTTGTTTTCTTTCCAGCCAAAATGTCATCCTAACCCCTTATGTTTTTCCACTGATAAATAGTACAGCCAAATACTGGTTTAAACAGATTTTTATTAGAGTTAATAGAAATGCACAGCATACTCTTTACAAAATAACCTTCATACAACCTAAACCAGTTACCTGATCGTAACATTTCCTAAAATGTGGTAAACGTCATTATACCATCCTTTAAAAACAAGCATCTTAGTTTTAGGAAATATGTTTTCACGATTAATATATAAAAGATTGTTTATGTACACATGTACCCAATCTACAAAGTCAGAGTATTATTTCTGCAGTCTGTTGGTCTGGCATTTTGTAAATGCACCGTTCTCCATCACCAACATTCAATGTAATCTGTCCAAATACAAGGTATAGCATCTTGTACATTGCCTTGGAGAGAAGGTGTCAAATCTGATCAAAACAGATGTTTTTTTTAATAAAGTACAAAGTCTGGATTATAGGTTACGCTTTATTCAATCACACAGTCTATTTTTTATGGTCATTTTTGGTTTTCTTTCTATTGATGAAATTCCTGTTCCTCTTCCTCCCAGAACCCACAGCAGCCTTCTCTGACATAATCTGTTGATATTTCTTCTTGTTAGAGCTGGAGGGGCAAAAGGAAGCAAAAACATCAACATGGAGCCATTTAGAAGACATCTGAATGCTTTGGAGTCATGATGGTGAACTGCTTGGATGGTGCAATAGCACCCCCCTGTGTGTGGAGGTCTGAACAGCAGGTATAAACGTACTGTCTGAACTCTGCATCAGCCAACAGCTCCTCCACCATGGTCCTCTTTCTGTTCTTCTTGGGGATCCGAGAGTGATAGAAATCCACTGGACTGTCCGCCACCGTGCCCACCTAAAGTATAACACACACACACACACACACACACACACACACACACACACACACACACACACACACACACACACACACACACACACACACACACACACACACACACACACACACACACACACACACACACACACACACACACACACAGAGTAAGTTAAAATGTATTACATTTTACATTTAGTGATTTAGCAGACGCTCCTAGCCAAAGCGACTTACAGCAAGTACAGGGACATTCCCCTCAGGCAAGCATGGTGAAGTGCTTTGCCCAAGAACACAACGTTATGTTGGCACAGCATAACGTAAAGCATAAGTGGACCTTGAGGGTCACTGTCCTGATGTTTTCCTGCTCCAGCACACCCGCCTCTAATGAAGGGTCATTATGAGGCTTCCACAGAGCTGACAACCACCCATTCATCAGAATCAGGCGTGCTAGAGCAGGGAAACATCTACCATTTTAAGGACAGCGGGGGCCAGGACTGGACACTTGTGCTGCTGAGAGCAACTCTGACCTGGAAGTATTTGGGGAATCCATCACGGTCGTTCTTCTTGTAGAATCTCTTGGGGTCCATGGCTGCTCTCATCTTCAGCGCTGTGAGGTCCCCCTTCAGCTCTGCAGTCATCTCTGGAGCGCTCATGTTGAACCAGCCATCACCTGTGGTCTTCTCCCTCTCCACCTGGAAGTGGGCAAGATAGGCACCATACTTGAGCATCAGTTATGTTTTACAGAACCTTTATATTTTCATCCAAAAATGTAATAACATTTAGCCGTTTATCCAGATGATAAGTAGGTCATATTGTAAAGTGTATGCTGTGCATTTGTATTTGCACCTGTCCAATAAAGATTTGTTTAATCAGCATTTAGCCATACTATTTATCAATATGGAAAATCCATAAGGGGTTAGTATGTTTTTTTGGGGTGGAAAATGTCCATCAAAGTTGATCCTCTCAGAAAACTCACCCTGCGCTTGAGCTTCAAGGCCACCTTGGAGTACGGAGGGACGGCTTCCTTCTTTTCAAACTCTGGACCAATCACACTCCTCTGCATCGCCTAACCAAACAGGAGGTTTCAGTACACGATACCAGATTTTCTATGCATTACTGCCCGAAAGGTGACTGACAATATATACCAAGGTACGGGCAAAAATAAGACAAATGTAGGTGTAAATTCCTGAAATACAAACTTTGAAAGTGAACTCAATAAAAACATTTGATACACTAAGACTCCACTTTCCTTTAAGAAGTCTAGTATACCTTTCTGACTCCGCCCCTGGATAGCAGGTAAGCAGGTGTACACAGGTGTGCAGGGGAGACTCACCTGATCCACAATGTTCCTCTTCTTCTTCTGGAGGTCGTTGCTAGGCGTACCCTTCGGTTTGCCCCCATCGAAACAGACGTACAAACCCCCCAGCTCTCTGGCTCGGAGGCCGGCATCAATACGGCTGGACAGCTCCATCCTGGGAACACACACACCTCAGGAATATAACGCGTGTACAGTGTGTGTGTGTGTGTGTGTGTGTGTGTGTGTGTGTGTGTGTGGGGGTGTATGTGTGTGAATTGTGAGTTCTTAACTCACTGTATGCATATGAATGTGACATTTCTGAATGACATGTGACATGCAAGAGGGGAAAAAAATTGAGCCAAACATTTCCAGGTACTCACGATGTCTGGTTCTTGATGGTGAAGAGCGCCTTGTCATCATCATCCTCCTCCTCATCACCCTCTTCATCTACAAACTCGTCCTCATCGTCTGAAACAGGCCCCGCCTCTTCGTTGGTCTCTGGGTAAAACAGTCCATCCTGTTGGCCAGGCCGCTTGTCAATCACAAACAGACCGTCAGAGATAGGCTTGCTCTGCGAGGGTCCAGCAAGGTCTTCGCTATCATCCTCTTCCTCCTCCTCCTCTTCTTCCCCTGGAACCTCCTCTGCCTCTGAACTCTCCTCCTCCTCCTCCTCCTCATCTTCACTGCTGTCCAGCAGACTGACCACCCTGGTCTTCTGGATGATGATGGAGCCATGGGGCGGCTCTGTGTGTTGGAGCTCAGAAACGACAACCGAGATGTTCTGGCTGGAGTTCACCTGGATGGTGTCAGGAAGGGGAGGCTGGAGAGCGGCTTCAGAACCCGCATGGAGAACCTGAGGGGCTGAAACAGACACCTCCATCTCCTCCTCCTCCATCACCACCGACACGCTGTCCACCTTCATCTCAATCACCACATTCACCTCCTCCTTGTTCTCCTCTTCAGGCACCTCCTCCTGTGCCTTAAACACGGTCACCTGTGCCTCTTTCCCTACCACCACAGCCTCCTCCTCCTCCTGCTTCTCTAACACCACAACATCCTCCTCCACTTGTATCACAACCATCTCCTCCTCCTTCTCCTCCTCCTGGTCGATCACAACCATCTCTGCCTTCTCCTCCTCCTGGTTGATCACAACCACAACCAACTCCTTACCCTCCTCTAACATCACTTTCTCCTTCTCCAACATCACCACCTCCCCTTCCACCACCTGTTCCTCCTCCAAAATCACTTTCTCCTTCACCACCTGTTCCTGCTCCTCCACCAACATCACCACCTCCCCCTCCACCTTTTCCTGTTCCCCTTCTTCATCACTCAAAACAAGATGGCAGGCATCAACTAGCTCTGGACTGTGTGCAGATGTAGATGATGATGTGACATTAATGTCCTCCTCTTCACCCTCCTCCTTATCTGCTGTCTCATGGTCATAACACACAGTCACTCCCCCTGTGTGTCCAGTACAAAGCTCTAATTCAGCTGCAGCTTCTGGTTCCCGATTCATCGCTGCCGTATCTTCCCCTGTCTCTGCAGCAGAGTGTGACTGCCCCCCCTGCTGGTCATCCGCCGCCACTGCAGGTCCACTCGCCAGCTCGTTAGCAGCCTCTGACACTTCCACAGGCGCCTCCCCCGACACGATCACACTGCCTCCCTGGCTCTCCTCTGCTTGGCAGAAAGCTTGGGCAGCAACTGGTTCATCCTGGTCAGTTAGGTCTATAACCTCCACCTCTTTCTCCTCCTCCTTCTCCTCCTTCTTCTCCTCCTCTTTCTCCAGAGTAAGTGTCACATCCTCTGGACCTATCGTGGCATCCAGCTTGGAGTCTTCCAGAACACACTCCTCCTCCACCCCCTGAGACACGCTCACCTTCCCTAGGTGGCAGGGCTTCTCTAGGGGCATCTCCACCATGTCTGCCCCCTCCTCCAGTCCCCTCCCTGTCTCCTCTACCACAGAGATCCTGGCCCTCTCAACCACCACGGAGAGCACGGAGAGAGACCTGCTGCTGGATCCTGTCCGGCTGCTGACAGGAGGGGGCACGTTGACGGACTCGTCAGAGTCAGAGCGGTTGTATCGAGGTGGTGCGGTCCGTTTGCGGTGGGACCTCCTAGGGGTCACGCTGGGGCCAGACTCGAAGCCCTCCGAGTCCCACGCAGCCGCCTGCACCTGCGCCCCCCTGGTCCTCCGGCTGGGAGCAGGAGACTGCGGGAGGTCTGATGCCTCCTCCAGGTTCGTGGGGATGGGCTGGGCGGAGCGGCTGGTTCTGCTCCGGGCTGGTCGTCTGCTCGTAGACGGGGCAGCAGACAGGCTGGAGGTGCAGCTGTCAGCCTCGGACACGTCCCCCATGTCCTCCACGCCGAGGCTGGTGAGACCGCGAGTCGTGGCATTCCTCCTCAGGCTCCTGGTCACTCTCTGGGTTTCGGACACCACCGATCCACATGACTCCTCAGAATCCATCACGATGGACTCTGATTGGCTGGATCCCCCCGCCGCCGCCCTCTTGGTCCGGCCTCGTTGTGTGAGCGGCCCGACCCTGGAAGCAGAAGTCACCGACGAACAGGACTCTGCATCCGAGTGATCCACGCTCTTATTGGACGAGCGGCCTGGGGTCTTCCTCCGCCCCCTTCGTTCTGACGCAGCAGAGCAGCAGGACTCAGAGTCTGATACGTCTGCCTCGTGTGTGGAGTCCAGCTGGGGAGGCTGAACCCTGGACACTCTGGTGGTCCTCTTCGTTGTGGAGGTCTGGCCCTGAGAGGCAGGGACACACTGCTCTTCATCCCCACTTGGGGCTTTGGGTGGCTGGGAGGCAGGCTGCTGCCTGGTGCCTGTCCTCCTTCCAGACCTGGATGGTGTTGCCTGGTGATGAGGGAAGGTTTACGTTACAAGGTGCTTTAATTCTGTGCAGCATCACACTAGCGAATAGAAACTCCCTTCCTGTTACATTTTATTAAAGTGGATAATCTGGAACTACTATTTAAATACATCAGCAGCATCACTACTGCGGCGAAACTGGTGTTTCAATACCGCAGCACTCAGTCAACAACTGCAACATAACAGTTAATTCTAAATAACCCCAACAAACAGCAGACACAAGGATGTTTAACAAACAATCATCCGCTCGGGGAGACAAACAACAAACAATGAAGCACAGGGATAAACAACCTGCTGACAGAGTAGGAATGAAAACACGTGAGCTAGCAAATTAGCATGCTAAGTTAGCAGTCAACATGTGACAGTATCTAGGAGAAACTTCATCGGATAAAAAGACAGATTTATACTCGTGTTTATCTGATAAACTTTAGATTTACGACGCAAAACTTACTGCGACATCGACCAATTCATCCGAGTTGGACTTCGTAGGAGAAGCCACGCGTGCTCCTCTCCTGGTGGCCACCATCTTTGTTACACAGCAGCTCCGTCACTTCCGCTTTAATCACGTGTTCGTGGTGAGAGATAGACTCGATCAGTCAATCTACGAACTAGACAAACATAATCGATAAGGTCGAACTCATAGACATTAATGTCTATGGTCGAACTGGCTTAGGAAACTAAATGTTGTATGTTTAGGTAGTTTTGTATTTTAAAAGTTTACTAATACAAGAACTTGCGTGTTCAAAGTTCAAGGACCAGTAATATGCAACATATAAAAAGTATTTATAAACAACACATTTCGTTTTCATCATTTTAATAGACCCAATTTTAAAACATGATATACAGAATGAATGTTGACATTATATATACTTTTTTAACAGTACAACCGTCTTATTCTGGACCCTGAAACTTTCCAGTGCTGTAATGAACAGGTCTTCATGCAAATCCCTTCTCAGTTCATTTGAGGTTTTTATTATTGCCATATCGCGGAGAATATGGTTCTATTTCATAAAGAACAGTACTGTTTTGGGGTACGACATGTTTTAGAAACGGTCAATAAAAGATAACAAGTTGGTAAAAGGAAACAAGAAAAGCTCAATTTAAAAAAACACATTCAACACGAAAAAAAAAACGTAATTTACAGCGGTGTTCACGTCTGAGACTTAACTTTTGCTTCAGTTTAATACACTTCTTTTAAAATTACATCTTCATTTGAGCAAAATGTTTTTTCTTTGAAAGAAGACTACAGAACTTCTTAAAATGTGAAAGAATGCTTGGCTTCCTCAAACTTGTCGAGCATTAAATGATCAACGTGGTCTCGTGAACTCGTGACCCTCCCCCCCTCCACCCCCGAGAATAAAGCAAGATAGTTGCCCATTTGCACCCAAGTGCATCTTGGTTTTGTCAATGATTTCTCAAAACAATAGTTTCTTCTCTCTGATTAATCTCATTATTTAAACAATACTAAGATAAACCTGTACATTCAAAAAAAAAACGACTTCCTCCTCACTTATGAAATCCTACGGCTTTGTTTCCTAAAACAACCCTACACCCTAGCTGAAACCCCCCAGACAGGAAAACTCCATTCCAGAATATAATCTGGAGGGAGATCAGAATGGTTCTGTCCTGGATGAGAGAGAGAGAGAGAGAGAGAGAGAGAGAGAGAGAGAGAGAGAGAGAGAGAGAGAGAGGAGAGAGAGAGAAAGAAAGAAAGAAAGAGAGAGAGGGAGAGAGAGGGGGAGAGAGAGAGAGAGAGAGAGAGAGAGGAGGAGAGAGAGAGAAAGAAAGAAAGAAAGAGAGAGAGGGAGAGAGAGGGGGAGAGAGAGAGAGAGAGAGAGAGAGAGAGAGAGAGAGAGAGAGAAAGAGGCACTTCACATAGAAGCCTGATTCTGACACCTTATTGGATGAGCAGTTACCTACCTAGCATCTCTGTTGTGTACAGACACCCTTCCTTTCAATTGGGAGGGGGAGTGGTCTAGACTAGTAAGCATTGGTAATGATTCAGCAACTCTTCTGAAATCACTCACCCACATGCCTGACATTCTCTAAACGAAACAAACACACACCAAACCTCTTCCAGTCGACACAGAGCAGCATGTGACAGATGACGTCTACATGAAAAGATGGGATAAGCATGGATGTGTCCGTGCTTAACAGCAGCAAAAGGCCTGGCTCACAACAGTGTGTGTGTATGACTGTGTGTGTGTGTGTGTGTGTGTGTATGACTGTGTATGACTGTGTGTGTGTGTGTGTGTGTGTGTGTGTGTGTGTATGACTGTGTGTGCGTATGTGTGTGCACGTGTGTGTATGACTGTGTGTGCGTATGTATGTGTGTGCATGTGTGTGTATGACTGTGTGTGTGTGATCATGTGTGTGTATGACTGTGTGTGCGTATGTATGTGTGTGCATGTGTGTGTATGACTGTGTGTGCGTATGTATGTGTGTGTGCGTATGTTTGTCTAGAGAAGCATAATTCTTCCACCAAACAGCTACTGGCTGTTCTTCCTGGCTCGGACCAGGTAGCCTTTAGCTTTGATGATGCCTCTGCTCTTCACGATGATGGAGTAACGCAGCACCCACTCCAGTCTCCAGTCCTCCACATGCAGGTCTCTGCTGCTCTCCTGCAGCGCCTCCTGGAAGGTGGCGGCCGACATCAGCTCTGAAGGGGCAGGGGAGAAGAGAGAGAGAGAGAGAGAGAGAGGGGCAATACCAATAATGAGCAACTTAGAAGGTTTTAGATGTTTCCCTGCCCCAGCCTGATTCTAATGAATGATCATTATGAGGCTTCCAAAGAGCTTGATAATGACCAGGTGTGCTGGAGCAGGGAAACATCTAAAATCTTCAGGACAGTGGGCCCCAGAGGACCAGGATTGGACACCCCTGCTTTAGCAAGGGGCCTCAGCTCGGGGCCCTGAGAAACGCCGTGTGTGCGAGGGGTGCAGAGAGGTCATCACCTTTGGGGTCGTTGTGAGTGAGCAGCTGGATGTCAAACTCCTTGGCGAAGGCTGTGAGGTCAGGGGGCATCACACAGCAGGAGGCCAGGTTCACCTGGTTACTGCTAGGCTTCACCTGGAGAGAGGGGGGGGGCATTACTGATACACATACAGACACACACACACACACAATCACATTCTCTTACACACACACACATATTCCCTCTCTCACACACACACAATATTATTTTACCCATCCATCCACACACACACACACACACACACACACACACACACACACACACACACACACACACACACACACACACACACACACACATACCAGCATTCTGTCATACACACCCCCCCCCTCTCCCCCTCACCTGGGCCCAGTTATACAGCTGCTCCAGCAGGTCCTTGTCCAGGTCAGAGGTGCCGATGGCAGCGATCTTCTGGCTGTGGACCAGAGCCTCCAGCTCCTCCCAGCAGGGCTGCAGGTGGACCAGAGCCTGGACCTCCCCCTCCGGGAGGCTAGGGGGCGCTATGATCACCGAATCCAGCTGAGACACTCCCAGAGTCAGGCATGCTGCGGAGAACAAGAGCAACAAAGCCGGAGGGAAAGATTGAAAACAGATGAACTCTGACGCTGGTCATGATTGGATTAAAAATGATCAAATTTTTCTTTTGGAGAAAATCGTAGATCTGATCGAATTCGATTAGAAAGACTCTTTTTAAAAGAACCTCTTGGTTTTTTATACCAAGCAGACCATGGCGGAACAGTGGTTACCTCATGGGGAGTGAAGGAAAGAAAGTTTAGAATGTTCTCCTTGGTATTCAATCAGATGCATGAAGACGTAAGACATCGTATAAGAGCGTAAAGAGGTGATGGGGGAGGGTGAAGGGGGAGGGTGAAGGGGGAGGGTGAAGGGGGAGGGTGAAGGGGGAGGGTGAAGGGGGAGGGTGAAGGAGACACTCACCCAAGTCCACTGCTACTTTGATGGCTGTCTTGTCCGACTCACATAGAAACAGCTTGACTGCAACGCAACAAGGAATACACAACAGGATCTTAAAGGCAGAGTCAGTAGTGATGTTTGTGTGCACTTTATCGGCACATTTGCTTAAATAAACCTCATATCCTGACAGCAAACAACATATGTAAAGGTTTGACAGTAAAATTTAAATGAATGCAAAATCTGTGAGAACCGCAGGACTGTAATAAACACAACTAAGCATGTGCTCATGACAAAACTGCTCATGTCTCAAAGCTTTCAAAAAGGTTATAAAAGACAATAAATTCAGCGTAAAACTAGGTTAACACAGCCTGAGGTTAGGGTTGGAAACAGGTAACCTGACACACCTGAAACTTTCAGCTCCTCCCTCTCCTCCGGAGTGATGGCCTCTGTGGTCTGTGGAATGGAACAATCCAGCGTTTCAGGGAGATCCTGGGAGACAAAACAAACACACTGATGAGGCATGGCCAGTGTGCAGGGCTGCATCAAACACATGCCAGAGATTGTTGAATGCGGCAAAAGTGGCGGCGGGCAGGGGTGGTTGTCTGGGGGGTGGGGGGGGGGGGCGTGGTGGCGGGGGCGTAGGATTAGCTGAGCCCAGCAGAACAGCAGTAGCCCCAGGGTCACACTAGGCCAGGGGCACATCTCCTCCCCCACCCCCAGCGGCAGCAACACGTTCCTGGGGCCTTTTGGAGTCCAGCTCTGCATGAACATCCAGACTGACAGATCTCTTTCATGGTGATGTGGCGCTCAGTGAACTCCATGTTGTTTTCAACACACTGGAATGTTACATGGTTGTGTTCGTAGTACCCTGATTGTTACGCAACTGATAGTGGCCTTCAGGGTGAAATAGTTGTACTGGTCACAAGATGCATGGAGTGTAAAGGCAGATACAATATAAAGGGTTGGGCTGTGGGTGACTTTTATAACAGGTCTGCATGTGGAATTACACAAGACGTCTGACGTTCTATGATTCAGTGGCATTCGCCTAAAAACAGATTTCTAGGGTTAAGTGTGTTTAATAAGATTAAACAGTCAAACTCTCGATCTTACAGGTTACAACATTTGCTAAATTCCAAAGGTGATAAATACATACATAATACTGTACATTACATTACTATAACAAACCGTATGGGTTTGATGTAGGGATGCATGCTGGGATGTGACCTGGTCTAATTTCAACACCGAAACACTCTAAAGCTCCTTTAAAGTTCTGTTTCTTAATCATACTCAGACATGATGGTAGCATGTTAAAATGTAAAAATGTCCAATGTATTTCACTGTCTCACCTTGTTTGTAATGGGAGGAGTTGTGTTAAACCATTCACTCAGGGTAGCTCTGATGCAGTCTTGAAGCTGAAGGACAATAAACAGCATAAATAAATGATCTCTGTGTGCGTGTGTGTGTGTGTGTGTGTGTGTGTGTGTGTGTGTGTGTGTGATGTGTGGAGTGTTGCTGTAACTATGGTAACTTAAGTACAGGTTAGAGGGTGAAACATGAACATCTGTGTTAAGATCATCATCATCATCTGACCCTGATTGTACTTTTCAACACAGACATCATTCATCACCAGGGGGTTTTTAACCATGTTGACAAACCTTAACATGTAAATCTGATGGTTTGGTGAGATTTGAATAGTAACTAAATCTACTTACATGTGACTACAAAGTGTATTTTAAGACGATGATGTTTCTAATGTGTTTAAGACAGGAAAACCCAGCCCATCAATATTTAACTGCACACCACACGTCGTTAATAAAAGTTCATCATGAATTTTAATTGAACATTTCTGTCATTGCTAAAGCTGTTAGCTAAACTAAGCTAAGCTACCAAGGAACTAGTTAACTCTCTCATTCACCTGATATACGACGATAAAACCTGCTTATATCTGCGTACAACTAATGTGCCAAATAAGAAATATTACTAATACTATCCTACTACTAATCAGGTTAATTTCTTACCTCTTCGCCTGGAGAGGAAGGACACTTCTTCTTCAGCCGGCTCCTGTTCACCAGATTCCCGGTGTGCAGGTGGAGAGATGCCGCATGGTTCAGCAGAGCCTGGCTGGTCTCCATGTGGAGCTCAGATCTGGATATACTTCTTAATATATATATAATATATATAGACTGGCTCACAAAAACTCTGATTAAAGAGGCCTACTGATAGTTTTTAATCCCAGAAACTGTTATGTCAGACAGCTAGAATGACCTGGGTCAGAATGACTTGCATATGCTTTAGATCTAATGTTTATTTGGTAAAAAGGGATCCTGTCTTGATGTGATGTGATGTCAGATTTGTTGCATAGAAATCCTGGTCTGGATCTTTATTATGAGGACTGGAGAGATGGATTTCATGGAGTGGATTAAAGACCAGGAGTGGATTGGGATTTAAACTCATATTCACCAGCAGATGATGCTGTGGGTCTGATTATTTTTTATTCCTTCTCCCTGTCACCCTTTGGGGAATATAACTATTTCAATTTTAGACATAAATCCACTTTATGCTCTTTGTCTGAGGATACTCACAATACAGAAGTAGAGAAGCCCCTGATGAAATCTGCTTTGGAACAAATTGCCTAACTTGTAAAGTTACTAGTCAAGTAGTAAAATGGTGTTTCTAATACATGCCTGATTTATGGGTGATTCATTCATTGCTGACTTCCTCTATTTCATCCATTATGTAACCTACCTTGTTTCCAAAATATGTTCTCAATTGTTGATTTTTTTAAACCTTTAAAAACCTTTTGGATCTACACTTTTTTATACTTACAGTTTGTGTTAGCAGAGGGTGCATTTCTGGTTAAGAAACAATTTAGTTCTGCTCTGAATTAAATTGACCCAAATGAGGGAGGGAGAGAGGAGAGAAGGAGAGAGAGGGAAGGAGAGGGGGAGGGAGGGAGGCAGGAACTCTTTGTTTGTCACTCATCCTTAACTTTATATCGTGCCAAGAAAAATTAAATAACTAATAAAAAAAACCTTCTTCCCAGCATTTGTAAAATTGCTTGTCAGGCGAAAAAAACACACACACACTGTTTGATGGATGTGTAGCTGGTTGACAATGAAAGCAAGCTACTGTGGCAACAAGTGAGGAGAATGTGTGTGTTTGGGCGTGTGTGTAGGTGTGTGTGTGTGTGTGTGTGTGTGTGTGTGTGTGTGTGTGTGTGTGTAGGTGTGTGGGGGAGGTTCTCAGGCAGTTTATAAAGGACTTTGGGAATACAACACAGCCCAAACTCCACCTGAAGACCCTCTCTGCAGTAAGACATGTGAGTAGCTGACATTCTCCTGTCGTCTGGTTATGTTGCATCTGGATCCAATCTAGTGTTGTGTGGAGTTCAGGCAGACCATGAAACAAAACACCATGTTTGTATGTCTGTTTGCACGCTTCAAGAATGTGTTTGTAAATGCTGTTCTTACTTTGCAATCTATCTGGCTGAAACAGCACACAAACACGCAACTTTTTTACAGTGTGCTTTTAAAATAATCATGTTGCCAGCGATGTTTAATGGAGAAATACAAGGATTTTCTTTGGGTTAAAGACCATCGTTTTCTCAAATTTGGTGTTTTTGTAAACACGTAAACTTTCACTTAGAACACATGATACAAAACAGCTTTAGGCTCTTACACTGAGGGGTGATTTTGTGAGGATGCCAAAATAGTCTGTAGAGATCAATATAACAACTCAAGGAGGAGTAGGTGGTTTCTTATGGGAAGCACAACCCCTGGACTCAATAACTCAGGAGAAAGTTGATCTTCTCCATATTCTCTGTCCTCCTGTCCTCTCCTCCTCTCCCCTCATCTCCTCTCTCCTCACCTCTTCACCTTGTCTCCTCCTCTCCTCCTCTCCCTGACTCCCTCTCCTACTCCTCCTCTCTTCCTCTCCTCCCCTGATACTCCGCTCCTCTCCACCTCTCATCTCCTCTCCCTTCCTGTCCTCCCCTCTTCTCCTCCTCTCCTCCGCTCATCTCCTGGGCATTTCAGCAGCAGACGCAGCAGCAGTCATGAAGTTCTCGTCTCTCTTCTTTCTCCTTCTCCTCCTGACCTGCACATATCTCAGTTTGGCTCAAGGTAAGCATCAATCACGGCATGTCATAGAAAATACAATACCACAGACATCCATTTTTAAATGTAATTTCATCAAGGATTTAAGAAACATTTACATAGAAATATCCACATTGAATATATGCTGCATTTTTAGATTGTGATGTAAGATTTGTCAAGCATGCAATGTCCCTTTTACTCTTGATACTTTGAATATTGTTTTCCCTGCTAGGACCATTGGTGTCAACACAATAACATCTGGGTCGTTTTGCTTTAAAACTAAACACATGGTGGTAGCTGGTGTTGATATTTTGGTTGTGTTTCTGACAGGGTCTTATGGGAACTGTTGCCTTGGATACGTCACTAAAATGAAGAAGAACGTGAAGAAGAACGTTGTGGCTTACAAGAGGCAGGAGACAGATGGGGACTGTAACCTCAGAGCCATAGTGTGAGTGGGGAAAACTCTCCTCTCTTTAACTGAACTGAGTTTACTCAAACAAACCTTTCTTTTGATGAATAGCGCTCTGACAGCGGGATGAGCAAAAAAAACATCCTACTTCTTTTTTTATCGTATCACAAAAATGCCAGATCTCAGAGTCAAACCACATTTCACGGCTTTATTAAGCCTATTCTGACACAAGAATGTCGACCTATAGGCCTAAGTTATACTCCTATAACGTGGAAAAGTAAATAACTACAAGTTGTCAATGTGTTGTGTTCGTGCAGGTTCACCACCATCAAAGACAAAACCATCTGTGCCAATCCTGCCCTGTCCTGGGTTCAACACTTAATGGACAGGATCGATAAATCAGCCAATTAGGTAACCAGCAGAGTCACCCATCACAGTTAGACTTTCCCTGCACCCATAATTCATATCATCTGTTTTTGGTTTAGTCAGCAAACTTAGTCGATATGAGGTAGATTAAAGAGCTGAGAAACTACACATATTTAAAACATGTCACAGAGTAGGATTTGAGGAGTTAACTATGGAATTTCCGTCTTGAAATCAATCACCTTTATCACTATCATACATCACATGACACATGAACACGCGCAGATTTTACAGTATCACCACAATCTGACCCTGTAAATCATCTGATCTGTTGTCTCTACAGCTTTCTCCAGGGGGGGAGAGAGAGAGAGAGAGAGAGAGAGAGAGAGAGAGAGAGAGAGAGAGAGAGAAGGAGCATCGAGGATGAGACGCTGGCGGAAGTGAACCCTGAACACAACTGTGAAAGTACAGTTTACACTCCATGAATGTTATATTAAGATGAATATACCGCAAACCTGTACTTGTATAACACGCTAAAGTCTTAAAGGCAAACAGAATGTAGTTTGTATGGAATGTGATGGCCCAGTTCGGGTCTGGTCTGAGAGGTGATGATGGATATCATGTATATTATTACTCTCATTATCTTCACTAAGGAACACACAGATATGGTCCAGCACCTGCTAGGAATGAGCCACCAAACGGCAGCTTTGCATTGTCTCTGTAACGTGTGTGTGTGTGCGTGCGTGCGTGATGGGTAGACTGAATGGGATTATCTTTTCTTTTTTTACCAAATCATATAAAAATACAATGCTTTGTCAATGTATGTCACCATGTTTAAACAACATATTATGTACCGTGTACTCCAACTTCAATTAAAGATATAAACCAGACACACTGACTCATTCTTCTTCTTTTGATCGATTGAAGAAGAAAAAACGGCAGTAATCACATCGATCAAAACACACTCATCAGTCACTCCTGCTAAACTTCTTTACCCTCCGCGTGGCTCTCAGCACATCCTTAACTGCAGACATGTGCTTGCATGAAATGTGAGTTAAAATGCTCTGATTCCATCACAGACAAGTAACACGTTGCATCTTGCTGCTTTGTTTGAGCGCGTGTGTTGCTTCCCAGGTTAACGGTTCGATTCCCCCCGGGGGAAAAACTTCAGGGTTTCAAGACGGAAAGACAAAGCTTCGCTTGTTCATGTGGATAGACATTAACAACGGCATGTCATGTCGAGAAAAGGATGTTTTTCTGAACAGTTTCACATTATTATTTTTTAATCAAAGACTGTTTGAAATGAGGGTGATGCAATAGTTAACTTTAATCTCATCTTCCATCAGTTGAAATCACATCTTCCATTAAGGCCAACAGATGTTTTATAATTCGAGGGTTTTGTTCTCATGTGGGGCGAATCCAGACATGATCCGATGAAAGATGTCATCAGGATGAGAAAGATGTGGGTGTCATCATGGATCCAGAACACACTGTGCCAAATACACTCAAAATCAAATGCATCCTATTATACGGCCATTTGGACCAGATTCTGACTAGATCCTAATGTCTTTCTCAGGGAAAGAATTTTGAAGACTTTTTGTAATGACCTGTAGGTCTAACTCGTTACTGATTATTAATATTTTAAGATGGGAAATTCAAGCGACAGTTTGCCTGCAGCAAAACAACGTTGGCAGCAGCATAAAATTCATAAATCCAACACTGACACAAACATTAAGCCTTTTTTTACAGTCTTGCGCAATCCTCATTCTTCACTCAAGCTCTTCGCTATTGTTAAAGTGAAGTTCTAGAAAGTGATGCAATTCTGATCAAGACTGTTGAAGTCAAGTTGAAGTCAGCCATGTAATGTCGAAACTAACCGTATCACAGTTTATAGGGAACATATTTTGCTCGGCATATGGGGTGAGTGGTTTTGACAGTCAAAATTTAAATTGAATCGTGCTGTGTGTGTGTGTGTGTGGGGGGGGGGGGGGGGGGGGGGTGATGTGATGTAGCTCAGATTAACTTCAGACAGGTCCCCTCAGTCCAGCACACAGTCCAGTGAAACACGAACAGGTTCAAGTTTCATCTCCATCTTAACCGCAGGCCTGCATCTTGACTGACTGCATGCCCAGTATACCTCTCTGTCTTTCTCTGCCTCTGTCTGTCTCTGTCTGTCTCTGTCTGTCTGTCTGTCTCTCTCTCTCTTCCATATCTTGACGTCCATCAACTATAACTCATTATAACCAAAAGCGTCCTGTCAAGCAGTTCCGAGCTCACATTCAAACGACAGAAGACATTCAGATATTTACACACCTACACATTCACCTAAACTCAACCCCCAACATCGCGTTTGACTTGGGTGTAAAATTAGGGTTGGGCTCTTAGTTTATGTAATCTGGTTTATCTCTGGATCTAACCGCACACAAAGAACCCCTTCACACACACACACACACACACACACACACACACACACACACACACACACACACACACACACACACACACACACACACACACACACACACACACACACATTTTTACATTGTAGGAAGCGGTAAACGATCAAGAAAAAGGTTATTGCGAAAGTCGTCAGACTGTCAGTTGGAGACCAGCACATTTCAACTCGCACAAGTAGAAACGGGTCGAATGAGGAATGAGACAGAAACTACAGGGATGTCACAAGATCACAGCAGATAAGCGACACAAGCAGGAGGGGGGGGGGATGGATGATCTGATGTGTAGAGAGAAAGGAGAGACAGTCCTGAGACAAGGATCCCAAGTGTTTATACCAGGATTAACTGTCCGTTATGGAGAAAGAGTTTACAAAAATATTTATGATCTTGCAACATAACCGGAAGATATCAATCATCAGTTTACTTGTGGCTATCTGTTTACAGAAGATAACATGTGAAAACATCTCAAGTTTAGATTTTCGGTCCAGCATGTGTAATTTAATGAATTTGGTAGGTTTAATGGTTAGAGCCATTCGGTCATGTTTGTTTAAGAGATCATCTCTTGTCAACTGATGCCTCCTGCTGGTCTGAAGGTTTTAATGTAGCTCACCACCCCATTTGATTCCTACGTCAAACCCAATGCAAAAAGGTACATATTTCAGATCCATAGGCTTTTAAAAAAATACTATATGTTTTACAAAACGTAGCATTGAAAAGCACGCGTTGAAAACAAAACTTTTTATTCTCAAAACAAGATTATTGCGTATTTGTTTTCAAATGGGAAACCACTCTTCTCATGTGACATCTAATCACATCAGCAGATTAAACAGCAGCACTAAAGCATTTATAAAATGCTTACGTTGTAATTTGTCAGTTCATAAGTAATAGCTGCACTATAACAACATCAGTGCCTTAAAAAGAATTATATAAAATCAACATACCCACATTAAAATGAGTAAACTTGATCTTATACAAATATTTCACTAATGCATATTCTTCCTCATAAAATAAACACTCATAAAACGGTATAGACACAAACTGTACATCATATTTACAATCTGTGCAACTGCAAATTTGGTTAATTACATATTTACATGTAATTGAGGTTCAAGGCATACATGTGTTTGAGGTCTCATCAAATTCTCTCTTCCTGGTCCAGAACTGTTCCGTTTTTTACCTACCTAACTTTACAATTAAATACGGAGTCAAAAACAGTGCACGTATTATAAATGATCCATACTTCATAAATGTACCCCAACCTTAACAACCTTAACAATATGAGGATGCAAAAATTCGATGGGTTTGGCCGCAGCTGCTGTGTGCATATGTCGTGCTTCTAAGTCTAACCATCGAGTTAAGGGAGCGCATGCAGCTCAGAGCAACACGGAGAAGGATCGGAGGACCCAGATAAATATCTTGTGCGTCAGTAAACTCTTTGTACACAGCTCACGATGATGCAATACACTTAACAAGCCATGGCTAATTACAGGATGGATTTTTGGTGTTCATTTAGACTTAAACCCCTTGCATAATCTCTATCTCTGTCTCTGTGTGTGTCTATCTCTCTCTCTCTCCCCCCTCTCTCCCTCCCTCTCTCTCTCCCTCTCTCCTTACCTCTTCAAGCACAAGATGGTGCTGTTTACCTGAGAGTCTCAGCGCTTCCTGAGGCTGTGCAGGTGTGTGTGGTCTATATGATCACACAGACGGACGTGGGGTGTTGCTTCACCACGGCAGCGGCTGCCCTGCCTGCGTAGTCGTCAGGGTAGAGGGCAGAGTATCCCACCGCCTCCACCGAGCGTCTCTTCTGGACCTGGTGCAGCAGGATCCGGTAGGTTCCTGTGATGGGGCTGCGGCTGTCCTTACACTCGTTGTTCTGGATGTGGATGGCTGTGATGCCCACCTCGCTCAGGGCATTCTTGACCTCCTGCTGCTCCACACACAGAGGCTGGGGCTGAGAGAGAGGCTGGGCCTGAGGCTGGGGCTGGGAGAGAGGCTGGGCCTGGGTCTGGGCCTGGGTCTGGGTCTGAGTTTGGGGTAGGGCCTGGGTCTGGGCCTGTGCTTGTGCCTGAGCATTGCCCTTGGCCTGGGTGGGGGTCCCTGCAAAGTGTTCTGGGGTGATTGGCATGGGGCTGTAGGCCTGTGGGTACTCGATGCCCCTCAGCCAGCTGTCACTCATGATCTGGGCGAGGTCAGGCCGGTCAGCTGGTACGGGGCGCAGCAGGGCTTTGATGGTGAGCTGGCAGGGTTCAGCCACGTACTCAGGTATGGTGTAGGCTCCCTGCAGGATGGCGCGCTTCAGGCGGCCCAGGTTGTCGGCTTGGAAGGGCATGGAGGCGGTCACCATGAAGTACAGGAGGATTCCCAGAGCCCAGACGTCAACATAGCGCCCCACATAACCCTGAGGGAGGAAGACAACCTCTTCATTCATTATTTCTTACCCCTCCCTCCTCTTCCTCCTCCTAAGTTTCTTCTGCCTCCCTCCTCCTCCCCCTCTCCTCCTCTTCCTTCTCCCCCCACCCTTCCTCCTCCTCCTCCCTCCTCTTCCTCCACAATTTATTCTGCTTCCTCCTCCCTTCTCTTCTTCCTCCTCCTTCCTCCTCCTCCCCCTCCTCCTCCCTCCTCCTCCCCTCTCACCTTGTCCCTGTAGAGCTCCGGGGCAGCGTAGGGTGGGGAGCCACAGAAGGTGTCCAGGATGTCCGTGGGGCCGCTGACCGTGCTGAAGCCCAGGTCTCCCACCTTCACACAGTAGCTGGTGGTGTAGAAGACGTTCTCTGCCTTCAGGTCCCGGTGGACGATGTTGCTGTCGTGCTGGACGAAAAAAACACGATGAAAGGGTATGAGGAGGGGGGAGACAGAGAGGAAGGGAGAGAGAGAGAGCGAGAGAGAGAGAGAGAGAAAGAGGGAGAGAGAGACAGAGAGAGAGAGGGAGGGAGAGAGAGACAGAGGGATAGAGAAAGACAGTGAGTCTTTGGGATGGTGTCGAGGTCTACCATGTGTTTGACAGCTGACAGTATCTGGGCGAAGATGAGCTTGGTCTCCATGTCTGACAGGCGTCCCTTGCTGGTGATCCTGGTGAACAGGTCTCCCCCGCTGCCGTACTCCATGACCAGGTACAGCCGCTTGCTGGTCTCCATGACCTCGTACAGACGCACCAGGTTAGGGTGGGACAGCTGCTCCATGCAGGAGATCTCAGAGACAAACAGACTCTGAGACTTCTTATCCAGACGGAGTTTGTCCATGATCTTAATGGCTACTCTCTCTTTTAGAGGGGGAGAGATGGGGGAGGGAGAGATGAGGGGGGAGAGAGGAGAGAGAGAGAGAGAGAGAGAGAGAGAGGAAGAGTTGAGAGAAGCTGACAGGGTGATGAAACTATAACAGGACTAATTCAATTTGAATCCTTTCTGAGTCTTACTGTGGTCATACAAGAATGTATCCCAAGACCCCCTGCGCACGCACGCACGCACACACACACACACACACACACACACACACACACACACACACACACACGCCCACACACACACAC
Organism: Neosalanx taihuensis; assembly: GCA_030340665.1. Lineage (NCBI taxonomy): Eukaryota > Metazoa > Chordata > Actinopteri > Osmeriformes > Salangidae > Neosalanx > Neosalanx taihuensis. Next base: position 7,716,130 of record CM059312.1, on the reverse strand, counting down.
ACACCACATTCTTTCTTATGCTATTTGCCCGGCAGTCATTAATTGAAGCAATGTATAATACAGCATGAGGTGAGGCCGTCCTGGGGGGTGAGGGGGGCCAGTAGGGGGGCCAGTAGGGGGGCCGGTTGGGGGGCCAGTAGGGGGGCCGGTTGGGGGGCCAGTAGGGGGGCCAGTAGGGGGGCCGGTTGGGGGCCAGTAGGGGGGCCGGTTGGGGGGCCAGTAGGGGGGCCAGTAGGGGGGCCGGTTGGGGGGCCAGTAGGGGGGCCAGTAGGGGGGCCGGTTGGGGGCCAGTAGGGGGGCCGGTTGGGGGCCAGTAGGGGGGCCGGTTGGGGGCCAGTAGGGGGGCCAGTAGGGGGGCCAGTAGGGGGGCCAGTAGGGGGGCCAGTAGGGGGGCCGGTTGGGGGGCCGGTTGGGGGGCCAGTAGGGGGGCCGGTTGGGGGGCCAGTAGGGGGGCCGGTTGGGGGGCCAGTAGGGGGGCCGGTTGGGGGGCCAGTAGGGGGGCCAGTAGGGGGGCCAGTAGGGGGGTCTGGGATAATCACAGCTGCTTATCTGAGGCGCCTGTTCTCCTTCCTCTAGCGTGCAGGATCATCCTGTCTAACACTGCACAGCCCTGGAGGCAGGGGCCGGGTGGGGTAGTCATGGAGATGATGACAGAGGCTGTGTGTGTGGTAGTCATAGTGACGGGTACCAAACAGCGTGCGGTGCTCCTCCTCCTCACCTTTGGTCAGGGCGTGGATCCCCAGACGGACATGGGAGAAGTTCCCCTCCCCGATGTCTCCCCTCAGCTCGTAGAAGCCGACCCTGCGCCCCAGGATCAGGTCGTTCACCACGCGCTCGTTATGAGCCATGTCGTAAACGACGCGTTCGAACGGCGTCTGCCTCATCCTCTGCTCGGCGCTCACCTCCGGGATGAGCCTGGCTAACGGCTTGATCACCTTCTCCACCGCCGAGTCACTCTTCTTCTTCTCCTCTTTATCCTCCTTCCTTCTGGGCCATACCTGTCTAGACCAGTTACCTGCAGACACAGAACAGCGGGCTGGATGGTTGACATGACGACAGGACTGTGCAACACTTCTCTGGCCTTGCATGGGATTGGTAGTCTGGTCAGCCAATCTATAAAGTGTACAGTTAATCTATCAACCTGCCCTGCCTGTCTCTCTGCCTGTCTCTCTGCCTGTCTCTCTGCCTGTCTCTCTGCTTATCTGTTTGCCTGCTTGTCTGCCTGCCTGTCTCTCTGCCTGCCAGCCTGCCTGTCTGCCAGCCTGCCTGTCTGCCTGCCTGCCTGTCTGGGGCACAGATCCGCGTCACCCCTCTGAAGGTGATGTCCTGTGTGTGAGACAAGACATTAAGTCTGCTGCATAACTGCTTGTCTAGCAGTGTAGCGCTGCAGTCCGGAGGTAATCAGATTGACCTACATTAATCTTCCACAGGTTTAGCATCTGACTGTGTCATCTTAGCATGCAAACATGACGAAAGTCTTGCGTGGAGGTCGTCATGGTTACCAGACTGCTGTTCGCCGTTATTACGAGTGCCAGTTTCAAAGAAAGCCAGTGACTGTGTGTTAGGACCACTAACAGAAGCAGTCTATCTTAACTAAAGTGTCACTGTTTAAGAAAAGCTCAAACAAAACATCTCAGGTACCTTGTCCTAGCCAGACGAGATATTGACCCCTTCAACTAGGAGATATAAGGTGACCCCACCTAGGGTCATGGGAGGTCAGAGGAGTTATTGAGAGGGATTTCTGCAGGTCAAGGGTCAGGGGTCAAACAGTCAGACCACTAAGGTGTTTGCATTTGGTATTTCTATCAAGTAGATTCAACTTGATGATAACTGTAGTCCAGAAACCAGTTCAAACCCCGGCTGCGCCAACATAACGTTTATTATTAACGTCCTTGGGCAAGGCACTTCAGGGAAAATGTCCTTGTACTCTGGACAAGAACGTCTGCTAAATGACTGAATGTAAAATGTAAAGCAACTGGTTGTTTTGTTTGTCCCTTTCTGACTTCTCTACATGAGAAAGATCTAATCCCTGATGCAGTTCAGGTCTAAATTCATCCAGAGCCTTGATGACCAGGGTCACTGTTCTGCTGTGCTGCCCGTGTCTGTGTGAGAGAGCCTGGGGTTACAGAGACAGGATTACAGCTCTGGTTATAGACACAGTCATGGTTGTGCCGTCCAACAGGATTATTTAATACTCTGACTTGGCACGCTAACTGTGTGACTCCTGTTCATTGGACAGTAAAAAACGCTTGGCTGACCAATCAGACGGCAACACACACACATTTTATATACGAAACAGACAAATCAGATTTACCGTTATGACTTTTGTCAGATTTGGTGAACATAGCCAATCGTGTCACTCATTCCATCCTCCCAACGTTGCCTGCTTATTGAGAATTCTGAGACACAAGCAGACATAAAGATAACAAGTTTACATTTACATGTTAGTCATTTATTAGACTCTCTTATACAGAGTGATTTACAGAACATACAGGGACATTCCCCCCTGAGGCATGTAGGGTTCCTCGCCCAAGGACACAATATAATATGGCACAGCCGGGAATCGAACCGGCAACCTACAGTAGTATTCCCTACTAGTTCACAGAACTACAGATATGTAACCACATCCTAAAATCTCAATACAACATAAACCTACAACTTCATCAAATAGTAGAATATAAACTGAACGACTTGTCATAAATACAGTAATGTGGTTTCAGTGAATTAACTTCAATAGCTCCTTAACAAGCTTCCATCCTTTCAATAATAACACAAACATCTACTGCCAAAAAACATGATATTATAGTTATAGACAAACTCTAATAATAATATAATATAATAGTATTAATTTGAATTAGTTTAGCGTATCTTACCTGAGAGCTGTGATTCTTTCATGCCTTTCAGTCAGAGCCTCAGTGTTGCCTGAGAGGCAAAGGTGAAGGAAGTGTCTGTGATTCTGAGCGACAGACAGACACTAAAGCAGCCTTCCACCCTCACAGCAATCCTATTAGGCCTGAAGTATTAATATCCATTAGGATCCCGGAACAAGTCACCTAAGGCCTATAGTGCTGCGAGAGCACTTCTAAAGGAGATCTTAGATTATATTAAGATTGTAGTTAGGTTGAGTATTAATTGTGAATACTTATGGATTGAATGTACAAATACATTTGATGGAAAACATGACATTTATTTATTTTTATTATAAAATGTCACTTTCAGCTGCTTGGACATTTGAGCAGGTCTGAAATGTTGTAATATATCTTGTGACTGAGATTGATAATCAATCAGTGTCTTGATTGACACAATATTTCACATCTATTCGCAACATTTGAGAACTTTAGACTTTTGAACACGGATCTTTATCTTCAGGTTGATTGGCTTACATTTTAGACCAATCACAGGTCCGTGTTTATCTATCCCACCAATCGTACGAACCAAAAAGATGGCGGGAGAGGCGGGACTTCCGGGTGCTGCGTTGACCAATGAGGATTCATTCTGAGCCTGGAGGAGCCACGTGTTCATCATAGTAAACGTTCTGGTTCAGCTCATAGACATTATTAAGGGTTTATAGTGGTTCAGCTGCTTCAGATATACTATATTATATAATATTAATATAAAACATCCATGCTTCAGATGGTTCAGCTGCTTTAAATATCCTAAAAACTCGCAAGTTTCAAGCTTAAAGCGTCCAGAGGAAGAAAAAAACACACCGTTTGTTTACTGAGCAGAGGATGGCAGCTGTTGTAGAGTCGGACCCTGACCGGTGTGGAAGTGAAGAGGAGGGTCGGGGTAACGAGACCGAGGAAGAGAACCAGCAGCCTCCACAGGGGCCCCTGGTGGCACCCCAGAACCGCTTGGTGAGGCTCCCCCTGTCCCGGATCAAGGCTCTGATGAAGGCTGATCCAGACGTCTCTCTGGCCAGTCAAGAGTCCGTGTTCATCATCGCCAAAGCCACAGTAAGATACCAGGACTACCTGAAGCTGACTAGTTTAATGAAGGTTTAAGGTTCGAGTTCTGCTGTGACAGTATGGTGTGTGTTTTTTGTTTCTTTAAGGAACTGTTCGTGGAGATGATCGCTAAAGATGCGCTTGTTTACGCTCAACAAGGAAAGAGGAAAACGTTACAAAGAAAAGATCTGGGTGTGTATTAAAATGGCCTCACTACTGAAGATGTCGACAAGTTTGGATATTTTTCACTAATAATGTTAAACGATACTTTTGTCATTCTCTCCTCTCTACAGATAACGCAATAGAAGCAATAGACGAGTTCGCCTTTCTGGAAGGTGAGTTACTTCACCCCCAGCAGATAGAGTCACCTTAGCCTCAACATGAGTGCTGATTGGCTGATTGATTTAATTGATTAACGAGGTCAGTGACACTCACAGGAACCCAGTCTAGGATGACGTTGTCAAAATGGACAGATTTGTGTTAAATAATTTAGATTCTTGCTCTTTCTCAAGGTACTCTGGACTAGACGGTCTCACCTGGTCAAGGACTCAAGGTTTAACAGACGAATCTGAAGTGTGACTAGAGACGGATCTCTAGAATGTTTGTACCTTAAGTGATGGTGTCAGGCCGTGATACCGTACTCACAAGATGGACGTTTCTACAATTCTCTTTCTCCTTGAAGTGAACGGCTCCTTGTCTCCTCCAGTAGCAGTGAACAGACATACTTTCTACTTTGTACTCCCATATGGCTCACTCTCCCCATTTTCTAATAATAGTATTTGTAAATATTGTGAAATCTTATGTTGGAAATAAATCATACAGATGTTTTCATGTTTTTTTTTTTCCCTCAATGGGTTGTTTGAATGAGTTTGATTAGAACACTTTTAGTGATATATTCTGTGGTGTCGAATTGTGGACAACTAAATCACTGTCTATGGTATCCGTTTGGAAATGTTGGGTAAACACAAGTGTTCCGTTTTCATAAAATAATAATCTGGAGAGAATCCTCGCCTGAAGAAAGATTCACAGACCCCCTGTAGACAAGAAAAGTAGCCAGGAATCAACCCGGAAACCTGATTACTAGCCGGATTCCCTAACCGCTTAGCCACCTGACTCCCCCAGCTGAAACAGTTTCTCTCTCCACAGCTGGAGGACCTCAGACATGAGAGCGTGTCTAACTTCTCTCCCCAGAGGGGAACAAGAGCTGCAGGTCCATAATCAAAACAGCAGAATAGGAGATTAGGAGGGGGTCATCGTGCCAGGATACACACATGCCAGCTGGGCTGCCCATGCTGGTGGGCCAGGCTACCCAGGCAAATTAAACTGATCTGCAGGAAATCAAGGATTGGATAAAGAAAACACAAGGTTGTTTTGCTTCACATTCTGGTAAGAAGTGGGGCGAGAGCGATGAACAAGGTCAGGAATATAAAAAAACACATCTTTGATCAGTTATTACCCCCCTTTTTAAGTATCGGGCTAATGGAAAACATTTCCTCGACTAATGATGGAAGTATTTTCCAACAGTACCTGAAGTAATGTTTTCAGTAATGATCTCTTTGTTGACTGCCTGGCTGGTGTTCCAGAGATCTGGAGGAAAGTCGTCTATCTCTGGTCATCAATCACCCAGCTGCACCAGCCTGCCAGGGACATCTGTCCTGTAGAAGAACCCAGACAAGCTGTTTTGTCTCTGGGATCCCATGTGGAACACCCCCCCCCCCACACACACACATCCAGAGAACCTCTGAGTGTAGCTCAGTCAGAATGTATGGTTTAAGGTTACCTTTTCTGAAGAAATTGAAAGGTTACGAGCCACAGATGAGACCGAGGCCTGTCTGTCTGTCCTCCTGTCCTCACCAGACAGAGCTGCTGCTATGCTGTCCTTCTGCTGTCCTCTTCCTGTAGAAGAACGTCCGTCAGTCTCACACCCTTCAGTTGCTGAGCTGTAAGAAAACAGAACCACCACATGTTTCTCAGAGGTCATTTGAGTGCCATTATAAAGGCAGACATTCCACAATGGGGCCGCATCACTGGTCATTAGAGAAGTCTGGACTCTCCTTCACTTGCTCTGCCCTTCTGAACAAGTCTGCAGGTCGACCCTGCCTTCTGCTTTGGGTCCAACAGAACTCCGGTTTATTTTGATCTACGATGTGACGATGCTGCTTTTACACAACGGCTGCATTTCTGTATGTGGATCAAACGTCTACACACACACACACACACACACGCACGCACACACGCACACAACACACACACACACACACTCACACACTCACACACAGTCTCACACACGTACTCACACGCACTCACACACACACACAGTCTCACACACTCACACACTCACACACTCACACACAGTCTCACACACGCACTCACACACACACACACACACACACACACACACACACACACACACACACACACACACACACACACACACACACACACACACACACACACACACACACACACACACACACACACACACACACACACACACACACACACACACACACACACACACACACACACACACACACACACACCACAATGCCCTACCACCTCCCCAGAGACCTTGATAGACAGACCCTCCACAAGATCACATCCTTGGAGAGGAGGAACACCCCCCACAATGCCCCCCCCCCTCCTCTGCTTGTGTTTATTTCTGACCTCCGCTTGGCATGTTAGTGTCTGTTTACTTTTACCGGGATCTCTTAATCGCCACGGAGATATGCAGGAAATGTGTTTGGCTCCTGTGTAGACTGAAGTCATGAGAAAGGTATGTTTTCGCAGCTGAAAGATTCCAACCTGATTTTTCTTAAGGGTTGGAATTCTTGTTACGCTGCCCCCAAGCCCCTATCCTCCACCTCGCCTCCCCCCCTCCCCCCCCCTCCTCCTCACCCCCTTGATACACAGACGGCATATTTGTACTTTTGAGGGCTCAGGTATGCATCCAGTCAGATAGGGATTAGAGTTCAGACTCTCATGTTCTGATGGATAATCCCACTATTCAAGGCTGAGGAGGAATTTGGTCGACTGGAGAATATGGCCATTATACAGTTAGAGCAGAATGACAGTAAGCCAAGGTTACCCCACTGTGGGGATTCTCACAGACACACACACACACACACACACACACACACACACACACACACACACACACACACACACACACACACACACACACACACACACACACACACACACACACACACACACACACACACACACACACACACACACACACACACACACACACACACACAGGTATTCCCACATAGATACACACCTAGTCACACTGTAGTCCTAGAAATCTGTCTCGCTGGACAGATCTTTGACAGTTACACAAAGCTGAGCTGACCATCATGCAAACAAAGGTTCAAATCTCAAGATCACCTCTCCAGCTCCTTAAGAGTCTTACTGCCTGCTTTCTCTGGAGAGCCACTGGTTGGCTGTTTACTGGCTGTTTGTAGGCTGTTTACAGCAGGGCACCGCCCATGGATGCCTTCAAATGGCAAACAGCACTAGGCTGACTCTGAGCTAGCTGCTGTGTGTCTGACTGGCAGACCATAGAGGCAGGCTTGGGCCTGGCTCAGTGGGGCTGGATCATGTCAACACAGCCTTCTGTGTCTCTGAAACATGGATGAAACACACCACAGACTGGCTGGGAAAGCTGATTTGTCCAAGTGAAGTTGTTGTGTTGGTCTAATGAGACCGTGCTCTATAACAGCAGCCAGAGGACTCTAACACTACTTAGTGGAACTGTGGCTGAACCAGACTTTCCATCACCTGAAGCTGCCATAAATCAGACCCTTTACACAGAGAAGAGGAGTCACATGGAGATAGTGTGTGAGAAAGAGAGATGTGTGTGAGAGAGAAGGATGTGTGTGTGTGTGTGTGTGTATGTGAGAGAGAGTGAAAGGGGTGTCTGTTTGAGAGCGAGAGTGAGAGGGTGGAAGAACAGTGTTGGTGTATTCGGCGCTGCAAGTGTGTGTTTACGTGAGAGAGTTTGAGTGTGAACACGAGGGAGGGTGAGAGAGATTGGAATGGAGGGAGAGATCGAGTGAAAGAGAGAGAGGGCAGGGGCGAGAGAGGAATGAAGGGAGGCTGACTTAAAGAGAAAAGAGGGAAGAATTGAGAGGTGGAGGGTGGGAGGGTGAGTGAGTGAGTGAGTGAGTGAATGAGAGAATGGTGGAAAAGGGAGGGAGTAAAACAAAGGGGTAGAAAGAGAGGTAGGGAGGGAGACAGAGTGAAATAGAGTGAGAGAGTGAGGGAGGGTGACAGGGAGGGAAGGAGGGAGGGAGTATTATAAGAGAGGGAGGCGGAGAGAGAGAAAGGTAACAGTGGATTACTGCAGCCTGCCAGCCTGCCTGCCTGCATGTCTGTTGCTGCCAGCCGAACCATGTTCCTGCAGCCTCTCACCATTATCTCCCTGTTCGCTGTCCTCCTGCCGTCTGGGGAAGGTAAGACGCACACACACACACAAACAAACACACACCCATAGCTACTGTAGCAGGCTCCCTGCAGGTGGCATGCAGGACAAGGATGAAGGATGAGAGGGAAGGAGAAAGGAGAGGAGAGATGGAGGAGAAGGAAGAGGAGGAGGAGGAGAAGAGAAAGTGAGGATGGCTGGGGAAGAGAGGGAGAGAGCGATGGAGCAGGGGAGAGGTTGATAGGAGGACAGGATGGCTGGAGGAGGGAGAGAGGGACGATAAGAGAGGAGGGGGAGGGGGAGGGGGAGGGGGAGGGGGGAGGATGTATGTAAACAGAGCGTTAGACTGTCAGTAGTCGGTCCTAATGACAACATTTGTGTTTCTGTTTCTGAGCAAAGGGAATGGAAAACATGGAGTGGGACCATGAACATGCATGCAGTCGTTCCACAGCATTGTTTTCTACACGCAGCCTTTCCATGTGTGTTTTGATAAGAAGCCTGTCATGTTGTCATGCATGTCTCCCCGCCTGTCTGTCGTCCAGGGTTACTAGAACAACTCGACATGATGGAGGAGCTTGCTCTAATACCTTTGACATTCCTGTGTGCTTGAAGAGGAACGTGTGTGTGTGTGTGAGCCTGTTTATGTGCTAAAGGGGGGCGTGTGTTTGTGTGCGAAGGGAAGAGCACATGTGTGTGTGTGTGTGTGTACTCTGCAGAGCAGATTGCATTACCATGTCAACACAGGAGTCCATTCCACCTGTGATAACACACACGCATGCAGGGCAGGACAGTGTAACAGGAAAACAACAGAGCCCCCCTCACCAGTGGAGGAGCGTGCCAGGGGGCAGAGGGGGCAGAGGGGGCTCACCCTGGTAGGCAGAGGGGACTCACCCTTCAGCCCAGCTGGGTCCCTGGAACAGCAACAGCACACCAGGACACTGCTCTTAAGCTGTCGCACACATCGAGAGCATGCTTCAACAGCAATCTGTCTCACTTTCCTCTCCCCTCTATCCCCCCCTCCCTCCCCCCTCCCCCCTCCCTCCCTCCCTACCTCCCTCCCTCCCTCCCCAGGTAAGGGGGTTCAGATGCAGAGGGATGTCCAGTGTTGCATGCAGTACTCCCAGGGAAAGGTGCGCACCAAAGACGTGCTTCGCTTCGAGTTTCAGAGTGTGGGGCCGCACTGCAGCATACAGGCCATCATGCAAGTATTCCAACTATCCACCCAGCTCCACTTTCCTTCTCCAGACATGGAAAATAAGCCTGCCCAGGCTGAGGAGCATCGCCTGCCAGCCAGAGCTGGGGTGGCTCATGTCCCACTGTAATTGACAGTGAATGGAGGGAGGAAATATGTGGGGAAAACAAGCCTTTCGAAAAATCCTTCAGACTCTCAATCTCAACAGACACAGTACATGTTAAGTTCTGAGCTATTACAGGAAGAAAAGATCATAAAAAAAACAGTGAAAGTGGCCTTGGAAAAGACCTGGTTTAGTCTGGGCTTCATTGTGGTCAAACTAGGCGTTTGGATTTCCAGACCCACAGAAGTAACAGACCTTTTTTGATTCTTTTATCAAACAAAAATATGAAATCGGTACTAAATCAGAATCAGAATATACCCTATGGTCTAAGGACTGCACTTATAAACTGACCTGAGAACTAAATTGTCAGGTTGAACTTGACTGTCAGTCTAGTTAAACCCCTTGTGCTGCCTGCGGGTCATTGTGGCGGGTCACATGACCCCAAGACAAAGCTTTAAAGGTTGACAGAGGTTGTGTGTTGTTTTGTGTTGTTCCTCAGTTTGTACACTAAGAAGGCGGTGAAGTGTGCGAACCCTCGAGACAGGAAGGTGAAGAGGTTACTGAGGAAGCTGAGTCTTCGCCCACGTACCAAAACACACCGGACCATGTGGCTGCATCCCCATGACAACCTGCCCGTCATGTCTGAGGTAAAGGGGTCGTCTAGACATCCAGCAGGCCAGGCTAGACGGCCGCTCTGAGAGACCCAGAGTCTCACCTCTGCTCTGGGAACACACAGCTCAGAATGCTCCTGGTTACAGGACAGGATCCAGCATGTTTCCTGGCAGATGATTCCCCCCCTCCTTCTCCCCCCCCCCTTGACGAGCTTCTGATTCCAGCCTTTCTGGAGCTGTTTTAGTGTCTTAGTTGATTGATTATGAAGGATGTGATCAGGCTGGTCTCAGGTTTCTTACTTGGGCAACTTTGTACAACTATCAAATATGCACATAGATACACGAAGGAAAAATGGCTCCTGTGATGAATACATTAAAATACCATGAAAGGTCAAAGATTTTGGCAAAATTATATAGAGCTTAGAGCTGTCATTAGAAATAATTCTCTAAGCGTAAAATTCCAACACAAGGACGGTGAGAGCTCCTTTCCCTAATTGCCCCTACCATTCCCTCCACCCCACCCCTCCCCTGCCCCCCTCACCTCACCCCATCCCCCCTTCACCCCCACCACAGGATAAGAAAGAGGGATGGCAGACCATCCAGGTGGAATGAGAGAAGAGGAGAAATCACCAACAGGAGGAAGAGGGAATTTGTCATCGGTAAGAAAACCCAAAGTAATCAATTTTTTTGGCACGATCGCTTGGAAAGCGTTGATTTGTTTACCATCCCAGTTTCAGATGTGACTTCTTTAATGGATCCGTCCTCTCTCCCCTCTCTCCCCTCTCTCCTCGCCGACAGGCCAAGTAACCTTTCAGCAACTTGTCATCCCTGTAACCTGGCCGGGCTGGAGCTGGCCGACTCTCCAGACGTCTCGTGTCATCATGTCTGTCGTTATCTTTCTCTTCTCGGGAGCGTCGAGGTCTGATTGGCCCCTGGATCCCCTGCCTGGATCACGTGATCTGCTCTGGTCCAGGAACAAGCTCCATTCACTGTCAAGACTGTGTCAAAGTCTGGTTAGATTATTAGAATAACTTCTGGGTTTGCTCAATTGATAGTGGATGGATCTCAGCCTCAGTACTAATGCCCTTTACCTTTTGATATATATAAAGATATATCTGTTTAGCTAAATGTCTTCTACACTGAGTGTTGCTAACCTATGCCAAAGTATTTGCCAAGTATTTCTGAAGACTCTGTTAGGACAACATCTTTCTCCTTCTCATTCATGGCTGTTTACTGTAGAGACTAGATTGCTGTTATCAACACTTGGTAGAGGGCTTGATTTAGTCTGGAACAATCTGTTATGTAGAATGCACTGTATGTTTAAACACCATGTTTAAAAGTGACTCTTTTATAAATAAATACGTCGATAAAAATCACCTGTTTCTTCACACGTGTGAATGTCACCTTTCAGAAACCTGACACTCCAAATATGGAACCTTCCTCCCCCCTACAGATCTCCTCCCTCCCTCCCTCCCTCACACTCCTAACACCTCCCCCTCCTCACACCAGGCAGGGAGATCTCAACACCTCACTAACCAAATGGATGATTGGCTGGCTGATTGGCTGGCTGATTGGCTGGCTGTTTGGCTGGCTGATTGGCTGGCTGTCTGATTGCCTGTCTGGCTGAAAGGCAAACACAATATTAGTTAATTCCTGAGACATTTATTTGCTGAAACGTAGAAAATAAAATCCTCCATCAACACATCAACAGTCACATTGTCATGGCAACACATCCTAGTCATCAACAACAGAAAGCCAAATAACTAAGTAAAGAAAAAAACTACTTCACACACTATTTTTAAAGACTTATGTGTACTAGCTAATATTTATATATATATATTTTTTTTTTTACTGAAACATCAAATATAGTTGGCATTTCAAATATAAACAAGAACATCAAAAATATTAAAATTTTCCCAAAACTTCACAGTCTCATTTTACGCAAAATTAGCAAAGCTATCAAAATAAATTCACAAAAGACACAGGGATCCTATATATCTTTACGTTATTTTACCTTTTCTGCGGTGAAGCTTATTGCTTCTACAGTCAAACAATCACTAAACTAATCACTATGTATGGGGGCAGGTATAACAGCAAGTCCAACATATCTAACATGAAACAAATAAGAAACATACTTAGTTTCAATCCCTCTTGTCAATATTCCTCCAGTAAAATTTAAAGGATAAAAATTCAGTAAGAATGGTTCTACAATGTCATCATTCTTATCCAGAAAAATGTAAAAACTGTATGAAAAGAAATTCTCCAAAAAGTCTAAACAAGCTGAATACATTACTTGATATATATTTAGTTTGATTACTTTCCTAATAAAAAAAATCGAATATGAAAACATTTATTTACATTCAGTAGATGCAGTTGACCAACTATTTGCTCTGTCAAATAAATGCAAATTTGAAATATACGGATAAAACAAATTTTACATTGTTCATAATGCTTTTGACACAATATTTAATTGTGCATCTCATACATCCTTGATATGTGGTTAATCTGTGATATTTGTTTTGTACGGTTTGCAAATGTTAGAACATAGGAGGGAATGAATCGTAATAGATTAATGACTTTAGAGGTAGATTTACAATAAAACTAAACTATAATTATAATAATTAAAACTATCTACAGACTCCTCAGGTACTACAGACGCAAACAAGCGCAATTCGAGACATCAAGAAATATAAAACGAGCTGAAAAAAACGTCTCAAAAACCTTTTTGCACCAATATCAGAACTGCAATTAAACTCAACTCACTGGTCTCCCTGAACGTCACGTATGCAGAAGTCTGAGAAAAAAAAATTAAGCAAAAAAAGGGAGTTTCTGAGAAAAGGAACATTTTGTTAAACTGATGCAGGAATTAAAACCTTTTTACAGATTATCTGAAATCACTGAGCCTCATCTGGTCTGGTCTGGTGTGACCTTGCCTGGTCTAATCCAGTCTGGCCCTGGTCTGGGTCTAGGTCTAGTCAGGGTCTAGGTCTAGTCTGGTCTGGGTCTAGTCAGGGTCTAGGTCTAGTCTAGTCTGGTCTGGTCTGGTCTGGTCTGGTCTGGTCTGGGTCTAGTCTGGGTCTGGTCTAGTCTGGGTCTAGTTTACTCTGGGTCTAGTCTATTCTGGGTCTAGTCTAGTCTATTCTGGGTCTAGTCTGATCTAGTCTGGTCTGGACTGGTCTAAACAGGGTCTATTCTGGGTCTAGTCTAGTCTGGTCTAGTCTAGTCTAGTCAGGGTCTAGTCTGGTCTAGTCAGGGTCTACTCTGGGTCTGGTCTAGTCTGGGTCTAGTCTACTCTGGGTCTGGTCTAGCCTGGTCATCACATGGGGGTCTCGCTGTTGCGGTGTTTGAGGGAGTCGTTCTCCTGGCAGATGAGCTGATACGGCTTCTCGTTCTCCTCGATGACAGAGTTCCCCATCTCTGCGTCCTGCCGCTGGAGCTCCTGACGGGAGAGATGCTCCACGATGCCGGCGCCCACCGAGTCACCCAGCACGTTAGTGGTGGTCCGCAGACGATCCCTGACACAGACACCACGATGAAGAGGAGAGGAGAGAGATGAAGATGTGGTGGACGTCATGAGCTTAGTCGTCATGAGTCAGGCGGCTGAGCGGTTAGGGAGTCACGGGATAGTAATCAGAGGGTTGCCGGTTCAATTCCAGCCGGGGCCAAATTTACGTTGAGTCCTTGGGCAAGGCACTTCACCCTACTTGCCTCAGGGGGGAACGTCCCTGTAAATGCTGTAAGTCGCTCTGGATAAGAGCGTCTGCTAAATGACTACATGGAAATGTAGATACACTAAATAGCCTGTATGCAGAGATACAGCACACTCCAACAGATCACAATACTACAATACTGCACACAATCTGAACACAACTACTGCTGTCTGGCCCCTCTCTGTCTCTCTGTCTCTCTCTCTCTGTCTCTCTCTCTCTCTGTCTCTCTCTCTCTCTGTCTCTCTCTCTCTGTCTCTCTCTCTCTGTCTCTCGCTCTCTCTCTCTCTTTCTCTCTCTCTCCCTAGACAGAGGCAAGCCAAAGTTAGGGACATAACAATGTATTATGTATCAACAACCTTTCCACAACACCTCCTCTCTCTCTCTCTCTCTCTCTCTCTCTCTATCTCTCTCTCTTTCCCTCTCTCTCTCGAGCCCCCCCCCCCCACCCCCCTCTCTCTCCTCTATTTGGGGAGACTGTCGCCTCTATCTGACATTTCAAGGGACTTACAGGAACCAATCCACGGCGATGATCAGCGTTATATCCTCAGTAGGAAGTCCCACCGATGTCAATACGATCACCATGGTAACCAGGCCAGCCTGAGGGATGCCTGCAGCTCCAATACTGGCAGCGGTTGCCGTGATACTGGAGGACAGGGGGGGGAGGGAGGTGAGAAAGACATTATTTAAAGAGGCACACACACAGACATATACAACACACACACAGACCTACACAACACAGATACCTACACAACACACACAGACAGATACAGACACAGACATACACACCACACAGAGACATACACAGCACACACAGATACAGACATATAAAACACACACATACACACAAGCACACACACACAGACACACAGGAGCGAGGCACACACTCTTGCCTCAGCCTCTTACCTGATGGTGAGGATCTGTCCAAAGTTGAGATCCATGTCGTTGACCTGGGCGATAAAGATGGCCGCCACCGCCTCGTACAGCGCCGTGCCGTCCATGTTGATGGTGGCGCCCACAGGGAGCACAAAGCGTGTCACACGCTTGTCAACCTTGTTGTTCTCCTCCAGGCAGCGGAAGGTGATGGGGAGCGTGGCTGAGCTGAAGGGCAAGAGGGGAGAGGAGGGTAGAGGAGAGGGATGGAGGGCAGGGTAGAGGGGTGGAGGAGAGGGATGGAGGAGAGGGGTGAAGGGCAGGGTGGAGGAGAGGAGGAGAGGGGTGGAGGGCAGGGTGGAGGAGAGGGGTGAAGGAGAGGGGTAGAGGGGAGGGGTAGAGGGGTGGAGGAGAGGGGTAGAGGGGAGGGGTAGAGGGGTGGAGGAGAGGGGTAGAGGAGAGGGGTAGAGGAGAGGGGTGGAGGAGAGGGGTAGAGGGGAGGGGTAGAGGGGTGGAGAAGAGGGGTAGAGGAGAGGGGTGGAGGAGAGGGGTAGAGGGGAGGGGTGGAGGGGAGTTTTTTTCCAATGTTCCGTCTTCGTAAACACTGTTTATACACAAACTACTACACACAAGCGCAAGCATGTGGTCGTGATATGTGTCCCACACAAACACACACACACACACACACACACACCTGGAGGAGGTTCCGAGGGCGGTGATGAGAGCCTGCAGGAGGCCTCCTATGAAGGTGAAAGGGTTCTTCCTGGTGACCAGGAAGTACAGAAGAGGCAGGACCAGCAGACCGTGGATGAGCAGACCAGCGATCACAGTCAGCATGTACATCCCCAGCTGACCCCCCATCTCTGCCAGGTCCTCCATCTCCACGATCTTCCCTGCGATGAGGAACAGGATACCCACAGGAGCGTACCTGGGGGGGGAGGGAGGGAGGATATGATGAGGGGGAGTGAAAGGATGAGAAAAGGTTGAGAGGGGAGGAAGAAGACATGTTCCTGGTTGCTGGTTGTGTGGTCATGTGACAGGAAGAGGAACTAGAGGTCATGTGACAGGAAGAGGAACAGGAGGTCATGTGACAGAGGAAGAGGAACAGGTGGTCATGTGACAAGAAGAGGAACAGGAGGTCATGTGACAGAGGAAGAGGAACAGGTGGTCATGTGACAGAGGAGGAGGAACAGGAGGTCATGTGACAGGAAGAGGAACAGGAGGTCATGTGACAGAGGAAGAGGAACAGGTGGTCATGTGACAGAGGAGGAGGAACAGGAGGTCAGGTGACAGGAAGAGGAACAGGAGGTCATGTGACAGAGCAAAACACCCACCAGATGATGATGGAGACCAGCCTCATGATGGCTTCATTGAGGCCGTCAAAGAAGTCCCTGAGTGCCTGTCCCTGCTGCTTCATGCTGCCGATCACCAGACCAAAGCACATGGAGAACACCACCAAGCCCAGGGCGTTCACCCCACCTGAGAAGCCCGACACTGGGACCACCTCCTCCACGCTCTCCTGCAGGACAACCAGCACGGACGGCCTTCACAGTTTAGCAGACGCTCTCATCCAGGGTGAATTACAGCAAATACAGGGACATTCCTGCTTGTTTCAGAGGTTCTCTACCATCCGGAAGTCATTCCGACTATCATCCAAAAGTCATTCCCAATCAGATACATTGGTTGGAGAACTCAGATACTTATGCTGCTCTGTGCTGCGTACGCCCCCAGGGTCTGTTCTCTACATCCAGTGAATGGGATTAAATGACTAAATGACACGCTTACTGCAGCAGCTCCCGTACCTGGATGGTCTGCAGTATGGTGGTGATGTTAACAGCAGCCAGGGCATCAGTCATGTTGTGGGAGGAGTCATCGGTTTGATTGACAGCCTGAGTTACATTCCTGATGGTGATGGTCTTCTTGTAGACGGTTTTATACTGGTGAACAGAAAATAAAGAGGATGTTGATCAGTGTAATAAACTACTAAAAAATATGGAAAGGGAGGAGAGGGGAGGGGAGGAGGATGAGGAGGAGGAGAGGAAGAGGAGGGGAAAATGTGAGTGTGAGAATCCTTACCTGCTTAAAACAGGCTTCAACCAGGTTAGGAGGAAACATGTTCCTGAGAGAAAAACAATCAAATCTTAGCCTTTGGCTGCCCAAGTGAATAAGATAGTGAGTTCCAGTTAATGGAGCCATTTTTTCAGTTGAGCATCAAACCTGATGAGGTCCAGAAAGGCATCAGCAGCCTGCACCGGCTCAATGCTGCCACTAGTGGCCACTAGTTTATCCCTTCTGCCCTTCCCAGGACGGATGATCATCACCATGACGATACCAATGAAGACTGCCACCAAGGTGGTGACCATGTAGTAAACCACAGCACGTATGCCCATCTTCCCAGAGGCCTTGCTGTCCAGAGAGGAGATACCTGCAGCACAGCAGGTTGAGGGTTAGGGCTAGGACAGGTTTAGAACAGGTCTAGGGTTTGAGGTGGGGCTAGGACAGGTCTAGAGCTAGAGCAGGGTTTGAGGTGGGGCTAGGACAGGTCTAGGGCTAGGGCAGTGTTTGAGGTGGGGCTAGGACAGGGCTAGAGCTAGGGCAGGGTTTGAGGTGGGGCTAGGACAGGTCTAGAGCTAGGGCATGGTTTGAGGTGGGGCTAGGACAGGTCTAGAGCTAGGGCAGGGTTTGAGGTGGGGCTAGGACAGGTCTAGAGCTAGAGCAGGGTTTGAGGTGGGGCTAGGACAGGTCTAGAGCTAGAGCAGGGTTTGAGGTGGGGCTAGGACAGGTCTAGAGCTAGAGCAGGGTTTGAGGTGGGGCTAGGACAGGTCTAGAGCTAGGGCATGGTTTGAGGTGGGGCTAGGACAGGTCTAGAGCTAGAGCAGGGTTTGAGGTGGGGCTAGGACAGGTCTAGAGCTAGAGCAGGGTTTGAGGTGGGGCTAGGACAGGTCTAGAGCTAGGGCATGGTTTGAGGTGGGGCTAGGACAGGTCTAGAGCTAGGGCAGGGTTTGAGGTGGGGCTAGGACAGGTCTAGAGCTAGGGCAGGGTTTGAGGTGGGGCTAGGACAGGTCTAGAGCTAGAGCATGGTTTATGGTAACAGTCTTGTTCCGTCCTACCTGTGACCAGGCTGGACACAATAAGCGGCAGCACCAGCATCTTCAGCATCCTCATCAGCAGCTCTCCAGGGAAGGAGAAGTACTTGATGTTCCTGAGGGACAAACTGTGGGGCCGCAGAGAGAAGCCCAGCAACACACCTGGACACACACACACACACACACACACACACACACACACACACACACACACACACACACACACACACACACACACACACACACACACACACACACACACACACACACACACACACACACACACACACAGACAGAGACACACACACAGAGAAACACACAAGTTTTCATCCAGTAAAACTAGACAATAACTGATAAAAATGACCAAACTGTGACTAAAAACTAACGACAACCAGCAAGACATGAGAGCGATGTTCTCATGTTCCCTCACCCAGAGCCACGGCCGCTACGGTGAAGATCACAAACAGGTTGCGTTTGAAGAAGCCCTTAACGCTGTCCCTGGTGAGGACGCTCATCCTGTCCTTGACGCTGGACGCCCTCTTCTCCATGGCTCTCCTCAGCCTCCTCACACCTCCTCTCTCTGGCTGGGGCGGATCGTCAGACGCCTCGTTCACAAACAGACCGCTGCTGTTCGGAGGTTTCTCATTCATAATCAGCTCCAGAACCTGGTCCAGGAGGCAGGTTTCCTGTGAAACTGGACCAGAGGGAGAGGGAGGGAGGAGAGGGAGGGGTGTAGGAGGGAGGGAGGGTTCAGAGTAATGTCATCGACGAGTAACTTGTGGAACAGACTGAACTGTATTTGCATTACTAACCACACATCAAGCCATTAAAAACCTCAACTGACTATTTTATACACTGAATCAACGACTCAAGTGTTTAAAAGCCATCAGATACATTTGTGTTGCCGACCTTGAATTTCCTGACAGTAGTGACACTAGTAAACCTGGGAAGCTGTGAGTGATTCTGAACAGCTGGGTGGGCGTTGGAAACGGAGCGGTCCTTTGCGTTAGCACTCTGATGGACTGGCTGAATCCTGAGTATGATTCTAGTCCTCATCACTCTACACAACAAACCATCTTGATCACACAGCCAGACCAGCCCACAGACCAGCTGTCTCTCAGAGAGAAAGCAAACCAGCCAAAATGACTCAAGGCACTCCTGTGATATTCTACTGTCCGCTGGGATGGAACCAAATATGTTCTAGCCTGAACTGGACCTTGTTTTCAGAGTGTCAGATCTGAAGAAGCATCGGAACAGCTAAGAGATCTTAGAAGTCAGAAGACCAGCTACACAGAAGGTGCTGGTTCAGATCCCAGAACCTGCTGGTTCAGGTCTGATAACATTGTAACTATTTCTTATGCGTATCTACATCCAATCTTTAAAAAAAAAGATAAAGAAAACATTGGAAATAAAGATCCAGCCCTGATATAATCCAAGTCACACATCTGAACACACAGTGAACCAGGGTTGCAGGTACTTACTGCTCATGGTTGGGTGGTTCCTCCACAAACAGCTAGTGGTGTTCTACCTGCCCTCCCTGGTCCAGCAGTGCTAACAGCTAGTGGTGTTCTACCTGCCCTCCCTGGTCCAGCAGTGCTAACAGCTAGTGGTGTTCTACCTGACCTCCCTGGTCCAGCAGTGCTAACAGCTAGCGGTGTTCTACCTGCCCTCCCTGGTCCAGCAGTGCTAACAGCTAGTGGTGTTCTACCTGCCCTCCCTGGTCCAGCAGTGCTAACAGCTAGTGGTGTTCTACCTGCCCTCCCTGGTCCAGCAGTGCTAACAGCTAGTGGTGTTCTACCTGACCTCCCTGGTCCAGCAGTGCTAACAGCTAGTGGTGTTCTACCTGACCTCCCTGGTCCAGCAGTGCTAACAGCTAGCGGTGTTCTACCTCCCCTCCCTGGTCCAGCAGTGCTAACAGCTAGTGGTGTTCTACCTGCCCTCCCTGGTCCAGCAGTGCTAACAGCTAGTGGTGTTCTACCTGCCCTCCCTGGTCCAGCAGTGCTAACAGCTAGTGGTGTTCTACCTGACCTCCCTGGTCCAGCAGTGCTAACAGCTAGCGGTGTTCTACCTCCCCTCCCTGGTCCAGCCTCTTGCTCCTGGTGACTGAGGCTTAGCTGAACAGTGAGGCTGTTCTCATCAGCTCACATGAAACACTCTGTCATCTTCCCTGAGTTGACCTTCACATCCCTGGTCAGGTGACCCCCCTGCCCCCCCCGCCCCCCCTGCCCCCCCTGCCCCCCTTCCCTCCCTGTCCCCCTCTGCCCACCCCACCTCTACCATCTGCCACCCCCCTCCCCTGCCCTCCTCTCTTCTCCTCCTCTCCTGCCCTCTTCTCTCTTCTCTTCTCCTCTTCTCCCCTCTCCTCCCTTCTTCTCTCCTCTTTCATTAAACTACCTTTCTCTCCTTGTCCTGTCCCACCTTGGGTCACCTCACATCAGTATCTGTCATCACTACCTGTGGATCACCCTGCCTTCAAAACACTGCTCATACCCTGAACACCGCACCACACACACCGCACCTCACACACACACACCTCACACACAAACACACACCTCACACACACCACATCTAGCGTAAGTGACAAGAAATCATCTCATGAATAATTCTGTGCGATGCCACCATCAATTGTTGCTTTCACGTGACAAAGTTGACCTTTAAAAATATCAAAAAGCACACGAGTCACCATATTTATAACTTAAAGCTAGGATATACCCTGTTAATGTCGACTTGTGTCCCTCTGTTGAAGATGCAGTCACAAGATTCAGCTGCTCCTCTTCAACTGGTGTTTCTTCCAACCTTAATGCACAAGTATCACTGCGTTAAAGTGCGTTCAAGCTTGACTTCCTACCACTAAAACATGTTACAAATAAAAAAAGTACAGTCGATAAAATCAAATGTTACAAAGTAATACACACTTGAACAAGAGAATTAATATATATTATAGATAATTGGACAAACCTTGTTTCCAGTCTCCCAGCTGTAAGGTGATTCTAGACTAATGAATCCGTGGAAGATGATCCTGTGTTTCAGCTCAGATAAGGAGGATGCTTCTTCTGATCTAGACCCTCAGGAGTGGAAGAAAGAAGAGAAGGAGGAGATGGAGGAGAGAAAAACCCGCCTGAAAATCCGTGCGTGGGTGGAGGAAGATCGGGAAGGAAAACCACCTGCAGTCCGTTTAACCCGGGTTAGAGATATCCCAGGATAACTCTGTAAACCTGTTCACCCGGGCTACTGTGACCAACAAGTGATATAGGAGCTTTATCATAAAGTAATGGGCAGAGAGGTGGAGAGAAAGCTCCTTCAAAAACTGATTATTACTCGCTTTCGCTTTTGGATGGGGTAGAAAGATGCATTTGCAAGGACTTGGATTAATTCTTTCTTTTTCTTCTGTAAACTTAATATTGGGTGGGTGTTGGGGTGGGGGTGGAGGTTAAGATGCATCCACTATACTGAGTATTACCATGACAACATGCCTTCTGGATGTTGAACCTGCTGTGTTGTGTCCCGCCCAGGAGAGATGCCCTCCGGCTCCAACCATCCCAACATCCCACTCTCACTTCACCACTTTCCATAAAAACCTAATTTCTCAGAAACTACATTTTACTTACACAACTCAAGTTGTGAGGAGGTGGTTAAGTGGATGAAAAAAAAAGAGTAGACTTAGTCCATAAAATAAAAATAACCACAAACACTGAGAAAGCCATGTAAATAACATTTATGATTCGCTCAAAGACAGTGCTTAGCAACAAAACACATACCTGTAAAAGCTGCTTTGTATTATTAACGTAATTTATATTAGCTCTCACTAAGTGATTAAGTAAAAGGTTTACTCCCACTGATAAACATTTTCCTTATCGTGGTGCTGAATCTACACACCCACACGCACATACTCGTATACGCGTATAATGGGTTCAGCTTCCAAACATGCCTTACACACTTAAACACCATTTTCAATTCATGGGAGAAAAAGGAGAAAAAAAATAATAATGGAAAGTTTTCCTTGAATCCAGTGTGACATGTCTGTAGTGATGGGAACAGATTGCATCTCTATGGAAACAGAAGCGCGCGGGGTTTAGACGTGGGAGGTGTACATGTATGGGCCATGTTTAGTAGAGTAATTATTCATCTGCCTGCAGAAACACAGCAATGTTACCTCCTGGGTATAGTGGAATATCTGTGCACTTGTATGAAATTCCATTAAATTGGATGAGTTATACCATCCATTAGTATAATCCATTACCATCCATTTAGTTCATGAACATTTATGCTTGTACAGCATGCATGCTATGATTTGTAAACATTTAACCACGCACGTAACAAGAATAAATCTTGTAAAGTAATCTGCCACCAGGAATCAGTCAATATATACTGTATACTCCTATACAAATCCCAATTTGGCAACACTCGATGTAAACTAGTGAACATTCGCCTATTTTCCATAATTTGGCCAGCATCATTTATGACATATTTTCTTGGGTTTACTGTATAAAATAGGGACAGTAATGGCAAGATGCTGATCTAATGTACCATAGTAAGACAGCCTGTCTTGTGTGTGGGTGTGAGTAGTAAAGGCACAAGGGCAGCTTTCTAGGGAGAGTCAGGCAGAGTCAGGCAGAGTCAGGGAGAGTCAGGGAGAGTCAGGGAGAGTCAGGCAGAGTCAGGGAGAGTCAGGGAGAGTCAGGGAGAGTCAGGGAGAGTCAGGGAGAGTCAGGGAGAGTCAGGCAGAGTCAGGGAGAGTCAGGGAGAGTCAGGGAGAGTCAGGCAGAGTCAGGGAGAGTCAGGCAGGGTCAGGGAGAGTCAGGCAGAGTCAGGGAGAGTCAGGGAGAGTCAGGCAGAGTCAGGGAGAGTCAGGCAGAGTCAGGGAGAGTCAGGGAGAGTCAGGGAGAGTCAGGCAGAGTCAGGGAGAGTCAGGCATAGTCAGGGAGAGTCAGGCAGAGTCAGGGAGAGTCAGGGAGAGTCAGGGAGAGTCAGGCAGAGTCAGGGAGAGTCAGGCAGAGTCAGGGAGAGTCAGGGAGAGTCAGGGAGAGTCAGGGAGAGTCAGGGAGAGTCAGGGAGAGTCAGGGAGAGTCAGGCAGAGTCAGGGAGAGTCAGGCAGAGTCAGGGAGAGTCAGGCAGAGTCAGGGAGAGTCAGGCAGAGTCAGGGAGAGTCAGGCAGAGTCAGGGAGAGTCAGGCAGAGTCAGGGAGAGTCAGGGAGAGTCAGGGAGAGTCAGGGAGAGTCAGGGAGAGTCAGGCAGAGTCAGGGAGAGTCAGGCAGAGTCAGGGAGAGTCAGGGAGAGTCAGGGAGAGTCAGGGAGAGTCAGGCAGAGTCAGGGAGAGTCAGGCAGAGTCAGGCAGAGTCAGGGAGAGTCAGGGAGAGTCAGGCATAGTCAGGGAGAGTCAGGCAGGGTAGAGATTCACTTGTTAGAAGGAGCCATACAGACTAACAGTTACCAAGCAACAAGCATCGTGTTAATATAGTGAACAGGATGGGATGGAGGTGAACCTGGGGTGCTGTACTACGAGGTTTGGCTTTAACGAGGCAACTTCATGTTGTTTAATCCAGGCTTTTCTGTATTGGGTTAAATCTGAAGTTACCTCGTTAAGAGTAAATGTTGATTCGTATTGCAGGCTCTGTGGTCTGGTGTGGAACCCATGGTGGAATCTGCCTCTGGAGGTGGAACCTGTCTCTGGAGGTGGAACCTGTCTCTGGAGGTGGAACCTGCCCCTGGAGGTGGAACCTGCCCCTGGAAGTGGGAGCGGTGTTTTTCTGAGAGCTGTTCCCGGAGTAGGGGGCTGATGTCCTGCATAACTAACTCCACAGGTGGGCCTAGGGGGCGAGTGAAGCATAGTTCCGTCTGAAAATGACCAAAATAATGACCAGAGACAGTGAATCATCAAAAGACACTAAACCATGATCTCTGTGTCACCTTTGTATCATTCGCTGTCTTTATCTCTCTCTCACAATCCCACACATGGACACATACATGCCCATATGCATGCATACACACACACACAGACACACAGACACACAGACACACACACACACATTTACCTCATTCATTATTCATCAAAAGGGACTTTTAGATCAGCCTCGCCCGGAATCGATCGCACCCTTGTGAGTCCATGTGGTATTTTTGGACAACAAAAAGCTTTGGACAGTAAAAAAAAAGAAGTAAAAAAAGAACTGTGCCCCAGCTCACCTGTGGTTAACAGTATGAAGACCTGTACACCTCATCTGCTAATAACAGCCAATCTAGAATTAGAAAGATGATTAGTAATGAGAATATAACACCACTGGTGTTTCTTAACGACAGGCATATAAAAATATGCACACAGAAAACAAAAGGTTTACCACAAATGTTGTATTTTATTTTCAAGGATATTCAGATTATACAATCACTTGCCAAAATGGTAAAAGTACACGTGTTCCCACTGAAGTTTGCATAGTTAGGGAGAACGATGAAATATAAAAGTTATTACACTTTAAGAAACTGCCTTTATACAGATATAAATAAGGCAATTTGTTGTGTTATAATAACCGATTGGGTGTGGAATTAATAGGCTAGTGTTAATACAAAAAGTACCACTATAATCTGCATTACAACCTTCCTAGAAACTATTTAATGATTTGAACAGAAAAACAGGAATAGGATATTAGGATATTGAACTGCAGTCATATTTCTATGAGGCAAGAAGAGTTAAAGGCGAGTGAGAAAAGATTCTAGTCAACATCTTATAGGAAATAAACAGGAATGATAAGGAACCACTGGAGATCATCTCTCTATTGGTGACAGTAGTTAGTGGTGCATTCAAGAGAATAACATTGCAGCGGTTTCTATCCGTTAATAAACATACAAAAGGTCAACCTGTGTCCAACGTAATCCAAAGAAGAACTCATAAGGTGTTTTAGATGCTACAACTGGTTCTAGGATGCTGGTATTTGGCAGAAAAACGACAATTAGAAAAAACACAAAGCAGTTTTGGTTGTTGCTTGCTACTTGTGCACAATAAAGACAATATTGTGGTAAGAAAACCATCTAATGTGATGAAACAAATATATGGAATAATTGCTGGTTTCTAAAAAACACGAAGGTAGTGCTAAATCCCTAACACTCATATTTGCTATTCTGAGACATTTTATATAGATTCTATGTGAAATCTTGGATATCCATACACACAGGTGGATTACAAGCATGATCAAATACAGTACTGATTAACACTGGCTGTTTGTACACCACAGTAAAAAAACAAACATGCAAAAACTGAACTAAATAAAGTTTCCTTGGCATTTCACTGTACTTTGGCTTTTGAAAATACCAACTTTAAAAAGAAAAATGCAAATACAAGATGAATCAGTCAGGATTATATCAGAGTAGACAGTAGTTTCCCATGCTGAAATGTAAAGTTATGTGATGATAAGGACAGTAAAGTAGAGCACGTCTGATGACAGATCTCACCAAAATGGGGTTCAACCCATCAAAGACACAGCATTTAGCAGATGAAAGCACTGAATAAGATTCCATCGGTTTTGACTATTTGTCATTTAGACGCCCATTCAGACAGAATCAAAGCTACAAGCTGCACTGGACAAGACACAATCTGACTAACTGATATTCAATTAGGATGTTAAGAAGGGTTTATAAGGCTGAAGATGTAGTCTTGAGGGCACTTTATAATTGTGTTTCCTGAATGGACTGAATTGAACTTAACAGACCCTGTAGTGTTGCTGTCCTCTCGCTGTGTTCCAGAGCTGTTGTTGTTGTTGTTTACATCATGGAGTGTCTGACAGCTTCCTCCAAAGACTTCCTGGTCACCAGCAGACGAACTACATCCTCCTTCCTCTTCGTCAGTCTCTTCCTCGCCTGGTCGTGAGTCACCATGGTCATGTCCCACCCGTTCACCTGAGCACACACACACACACACACACACACACACACACACACACACACACACACACACACACACACACACACACACACACACACACACACACACACACACACACACACACACACACACACACACACACACACACACACACACACACACACACACACACACACACACACACACAGTTCCCAATTCAAACTGTACATTTCCTTGCCTCACATTATGCATTATGCATATGTGTCATTTAATCTGAATGTTCAAAACCACCAACAGGGCTTGAGTTTAACATATGAATTGTAGTAAACAGCGCTCTCTAGTGGCGATGCAGTGGTTAAGTCACCCTGGCTGCTGTACCTAGATTAGATAAACCTTTATTTGTCCTCCAGGGGGAGAAATTGCAGTATGCTCAGTGTGTCTGTAGGTGTATCAATATGCATTTCCTCAGGGTCTGTTTAGTACCTGCATGATTTTGTCTCCCATCATCAAGCCGGCCACCTCTGCTGGTCCCCCTGGCGACACACGGGTCACGTAGATACCCTGAGGGTGACACACACACACACACACACACACACACACACACACACACACACACACACACACACACACACACACACACACACACACACACACACACACACACACACACACACACACACACACACACACACACACACACACACACACACACACACCTGAGAATACACAGCTAAAACTGACAACGAACGTTATGCCTTCCTCCAGGTCTCAATTCAAGTGCTCCCTATCAGAGAGTCTCCAATGTCCCTCAGTACTCCTGCTGTAGGCTGCCTCAGGCCCTGGGCCCCGGGCCCTTACCCCCAGCCACCTACCTTGTCTGTTTTGTCCTCAGAAAAGGGGTTTTGTCCAGAGTCCTGGTCGATCCCTCCTCCGATACTGAAGCCAAGGATCAGGTGCTCACCTTGGCGAAGCTTGTGGATTTCGATCCGTTGCTGTAACACACACACACACACACACACACACACACACACACTTTAGGGTCTAGAAGTCAGGTTCTCCAATTAATATTTCACCCAAGACAACAGTCAGTGATGTTGACTGTGAAAAGCAAAGATTTAAAGATGATCTGATGATGATGCCAGTATGAATCATCTGACAGCTGCTCACTGATAATGTCTGAACAAGATCCTCTCCCTTTATGATTGTAATATCAAGGTGGGGCAACAAAGCTAAGTGTAGCAGATTATAGAAGCAAGATTGTGCCTGTTAAGTGAGGTGAATCTGCTTTAACTAGAAGACAGAAAACAGCCCCTGAAATGTGTTTTTACCAAGTTTATGACGTTTAAAAGACATGAGTTCATGATGTTGACTAGCTTACCTAGCTATCTTATCCCTGTTAGCCTACAGTTGACATAAATTACCAGTAAAAAAAAATAAATAAACTGAATGAAGTCTCTCAAAGGTAGGAGACACTGGAGGTATTTCAAACATGATCAAACCTTTTTCTGCTTTAATGTAGTTTAACTTAACAAAAACACAGTTTAGGCTAGTTAGCATGTAGCTTTTTCAGCCCTGGTTCTTCCTACCACACCCCTTTAGTTGGCTTGCGGCTATTTTACATCGTTTATACCAAGTAAAACACGAGTAATGAGACAATTAACTTTAATAAGACAGTTTGTTATTAACATTATTAATGTCATTAGTTTCATCTGACTTCTTACCACTACAGCCGTCACTGGTTGTCCAGGAATGAACGACATTGTGTCGGAAAATCCTGGGTTCTGAATCCTGCTGGATGATTTAAAACAGTTTATAAAGTTTATAAATCAGAAATGTTAGTTTAGTCTGGTGGCTTTTTAACAAACTTCCTTTGTTAACGCAGGAGAAACATGATGATTCATGAAATGTTAGAGAGATTAATGATCTCATTCAGTCACTCCCAAAGGAACACTGGGTCAAAATGTTCTATTTACCCGCGTAGCATGGAAGGGTGGAGTTACCGTGACTAAAGCGATGAAACATTTTGACGATAGAAGATCCGCCCAGGCGGCACAACCCCAATTTATAAAACAAGTGTTCTCTGACTCGTCATGGATGCCAAAGTCCTTTAATACAGAAGGTGTTTAAAGATCTGTCCAGACAGGTGACCTGATGTGTTTAACCAGTATTTAAAAAACAAACAAACAAAAAAAAAATAGCTACCTAAGAACCTCATAAGATCATAGTAGCACTTTGTTAATGTTTTTGACATCTGTACACTACTGTTTACTACTTACTACTGTTCCGTATGGAACTGGACTTTTACACAACTACATGTCCATTTTGGCTGTGACTGTCAGAATTCTGCTGAAGTATGTTGGGGGTGTTCAGATGATATCACTTCGTATTATAAAAAAACACATAAATTTCCCATAAGAAATTCTAAAATAAATTTTTTTAAACGAATATTTCAATTGACAAAAAAAGTTTTATTAAATATTTTTTCAAATGAATGATGTGGTGCGATAGCGCCC
Organism: Neosalanx taihuensis; assembly: GCA_030340665.1. Taxonomy (NCBI): domain Eukaryota; kingdom Metazoa; phylum Chordata; class Actinopteri; order Osmeriformes; family Salangidae; genus Neosalanx; species Neosalanx taihuensis. Next base: position 7,687,823 of record CM059312.1, on the reverse strand, counting down.
CCTCTCTAGTCCGGCGCCCTTAGGAACTGCATACACTGTGTACCACCCCAGATCCTTTTCATTGTTTTCATAATTAAGCATGAATGTAAATACTGCAGACTTTCAGACCACTGAGGTAAACTCATGATTTAATATTATGCATCAATAAACAAGGATATTTGATACAATCAATGGTTATGATTCAAAAGAAATAAAAAATACATTTTTTGTTTTTGATTGCTCTGTTTAAAGCGATACTTTGTGATACTGAAATGTATGGCAAGGCCTCAATTCAATATTCATTTACAAAGACATTAACATGGAAAATAAATGGCTTTTGTGTTCGTAATCTCAGAAATGTCTCCATACTTCAGACATAGAATGAGGAATTCAACCCTTACAATTCTTTTCATTGTGAACATGTCATTTTTCTTTTTTTATCAGAGGCAATCATTGTGTGCATTTATTCGCCAGGAATATGCCATTTTATCAGTACAAAGGGGTTCTCAACCCCAACCCCCCCCCCCCCATTACATCATTATGGTCTTGCCCCAGACAAAAACAATGTGTGTTTATGTAGTTTGAGTAATCTTGCATATTACTGATAAAAAGGATTTCTGGAAAAAAGGAGTAAATTAGAGGTCAACCTTTCACATCCTCCATACATAACCACATCTTATTTTGATTCATACACTCAAAATGAAAAGAAAAAAAATATTGGGATTTCATGGAACTCATCGCAAAGTTTTATTAAGAATAGATGATGTTGCCGGGCAAACGAGAGGTAAAGACAGAGATAATTCAGAAGGCAGACATGTTTAATTTTCACCAGCATGCTGTGTTATTCATACTGAACGCTAATTGAGCTTGGCCAATCAGCACGCTGGAGCTTAGCCAATCAGCACGCTGGGTTGTCCACCGGGTCCTACAGTCCATTAGCAGCATCAGATTAATCAAAACACCCACCTCTACTTCCTGACCCCAAACAATTATGAGAAATAACAAAATGAACAATCGCTCTGTTCAAACGTGCCACAGCAGAGGAAGGTGTTCAGTCAAATGAACCCCCGCCATTCTGTCCTACCCCCACAAGGATCTGTTCCACTCCAGGATTCTTCCCCTTTACTCATGTCCCCTGCTTCCTTCCTCTCCCCGAGGAGGAGGAGGAGGTACCACAGACAGATCAAGGGAAGGAAGGAACGTTCTAGAATGGAACCGTGGAATGCAACCTTTTTCTTCTGGTCCTTCCAACGCATGCACACGCACACACACACGCACACACACTAAGTTGGGGTGGGGGGTGGGTAACTTAAAGCAGGGCGACAGGGGAAACAGAACATCAGAGGGAGTTCAGATCGAATAAATCCTGACGCCATCCATGAAGAGTTCACACTCCTGAATGTCACAGCTACCGCCAGAAAAGAAACAAGAAGGAGAAAAAAAACGGAGAAAGGAGAATATATCTCTATATACTCATCATCATATGTTATCTATATATAAACAACAGTTGTAGCTAATAGTAGGCAAGCCAGGTGCCCCCCCAGCCCCCCACCCCACCCCCCTCCGCCTGTGATTCTGTGTCCGCCGTAAGGCAGTCGAACTCTGGGAGGATCAGCTTCCCTCTCCCCAGTCTCCTGGTTCCCTGAGATGTAGAACACTGTCGGGTTAGTTTGTTTAGTGGAGGTTTGTTCCAACTGAACATCTCTCCCCCTGTCCTCTGTCCGGAGGGTGCAGGCTGTGGGAGGGGCTGGGCAGGGCGTGGGTGTGTGGGAGGGGGGTCAGGGGGTCAACTGGGGGCGCATGGGGGTGGAAGGGGGGGGTCAAATAGTTATTTGACACCATTGACCGCTCGTCTTGATTTAATTCGCTTTTTTTCTCTTCTCTATCTTCAAAAATGCAAAGCCGTTTATATGTTGGATCAGTCATTCACTCCAAGGCTTGGATAAGAAGTGGTTTGCAAAAGAGTTCTTATGAAGACTCAATGGTGTATGTGTGTGTGTGTGTGTGTGTGTGTGTGTGTGAGTGTGTGTGTGAGCTCAGTGCCTTGGGGAGGATATTCTCTTCAGAAGGGGATCATCGTACACCCAGCACTCTCCATCCTCGTGAAATAACTGCAGAGAAAAACAAGCATCAACTATGTAACTACACAGTACAGACCCCTCCCAGTACAGACCCTACCCAGTACAGACCCCTCCCAGTACAGACCCCCCCCTCCCCAGTACAGACCCCCTCCCCAGTACAGACCCTCCCCAGTACAGACCCCCTCCCCAGTACAGACCCTACCCAGTACAGACCCCTCCCAGTACAGGCCCCTCCCAGTACAGACCCTCCCCAGTACAGGCCCCTCCCAGTACAGACCCTCCCCAGTACAGACCCCCCCCAGTACAGACCCCCCCAGTACAGACCCCCCCCAGTACAGACCCCCCCAGTACAGACCCCCCCAGTACAGACTCCCCCAGTACAGACCCCTCCCCAGTACAGACCCCCCCCAGTACAGACTCTGGTCCCTGGACTCACCCTGGTCTCCCACTGCTGTTCGTTCTCCTTGCGCTCCCTGGCCTCAGCTCTCTGCTTCTCCTCCAGGCTGTGCTTGGCTTCCGTCGCTGCATCGATGTCCCTCTGCTTCAGGTTCAAGGTCACGTCCTTCCACAAGCTGAGGGGTCAAAGGGCGAGGGGTCAAGGTCAGGTATTGGGGGAGGGGGTGACTGGCTACCTCAAAGCAGAGTCAGCACTGTGTGTGTGTGTGTGTGGCGGACAGGTCAGGTCTGAAAACAGCCAATGAGAATGAGGATCTCTTCTTCTTCTACTGTCCTCACCTGCGTGACTCGTACGCCAGCTGGTCCTCCAGTTTCCGCACCTTCTTCTTAATGAGGCCCATCTTCTTAGTGTCGATGAACAACGAGTTCTCCTAGAGGAGGGGGGGGGGGGGGGGGGGGGGGGGCAAAGGTCAGAGGTCAAGGCCAGCATTTGACCTCAGGCTCTTCGGGGTTAAGTCTAAGACAAAACCCCCAACATTCCAAACATTGTTCTCTGCCTTGTGAGCGCCTCTCACCCCGGACGCCCACTTGGCGTACATGACTCCGTTCCACTCTCCCTCGATGGAGCAGAACGACTTCTTATCATTCGGGGGGCTGTTCACAAACACAAACACACACAAAAACAAAACGATCTTAACACAACACAACACGAGGTCGCCCTGCCCCCTTCTGGACAGAGGTGTGAAGACGCCCTCACTTACAAGATCTCGGCGGTGATCCTGTGCTTCTTGCCCCCGTAGAAAGGCTTGGTGTGGAACACGATGCTGGCGCTGTAGCCAGTCTTAGAGCAGGAGATGTTGCATTCTCCTCCCAGCTCCACCCAGGGCACAGTGAGGATGGACCTGAGGGAGGGACAGGGGTCCAGATTAGGCACACTCCAGGTCAGATCCATGGATATTTGAAGGGTTGTTGTTGTTGAAAACAGCTCTTACCTGCCGTAGCCATTAGGGAAGGTAAGGATGTAGTGTTCATCATGTTCCAAACAAGACACACAACCTGAAACACACACACACACACACACACACAAGTATTAACAATTATTCCAACACTAAATATTTCATTTGCTGAACATGCTCTCAATGCTTGTTTCCCTCTCTCTCCCCTCCCTCCCCCTCTCACCCTGGCCTATGTTGTGCACTCCGATGGACATCCCCAGGAACTTGGACTTGGTCCAGATGTGGGCGTTGAACTGGATCTTCTTACTACAACACTCTGCGTAGAATGCAGATACTGGGGAGGAAAATGACAGAGCATTTAGCAAAGGATCTGGGGGGTGAGAGAGAGACAGAGACAGACAGACAGAGAGAGGGAGAGACATACAGACAGAGAGAAAGACATACAGAGAGAGACAGAGACAGACAGACAGAGAGAGGGAGAGACATACAGACAGAGAGAAAGACATACAGAGAGAGACAGAGACAGACAGACAGAGAGAGGGAGAGACATACAGACAGAGAGAAAGACATACAGAGATAGACAGAGACAGACAGACAGAGACAGGGAGAGACTCACTGGGAGGGTGATGAGAGACCTGCTCTGCTACAAAACACACACTGTTGGCTGAGGACCAGGGGACTGGACCTTCTGATATTGGCTCCTGGAGGAGAGGAGGAGGAGGAGGAGAGGAAGAGAAGAGGAGAAGAGGGGAGGAGAGGGGATGAGTGACATAAAAGCAAAAGCAGAACCAACTCATTACAGCACAACTTAGTCACAGAGTATGCTGTGTGTGTCTGTGTGTGTGTGTGTGTGTGTTACCGTAGTGGTTGGCTCGCTGCTCTCATTGGGCAGGTCCCAGTGGCAGAGGAACACCTCCCCCAGGATGGGGTTGTAGGGTTTCTTAGCCACAGATCCTTTCCTTCCGGCGTGGAAGGCAGACAGGTACCACTTGACCACCTGCACCATGCGGTCCCTGGGGTCCTCCTGCTCCGCGATGCTGCGGAGGGAAACACAGCGTCACCTGACAGCTGCTGAAGGACAACACCCGTCTGTCTGTCTGTGATGTGTGATGTAGGGCGGCTCCTAGTTGAAGTGATTATAGTTTTCTCCCCGTTGTCATGACAGTGAACTCACCTGACAAACAAATCTGGGTGTGCAAAGAAATCAGCGTACATCTCCAACAGAGACCTCCTCTCTAGGATGAAGGTGGGGAGGACCACCTGCACACAGAACACACACACATCCACACCTGAGTCTGTGTGTGTGTGTGTGTGTGTGTGAGAGCAGTGTGTGTGTGTTGTGTGTGTGTTACCTTGGTGAGGTCCATCCCCAGGCGGACCTGGGACAGCAGGTGCATGATGACACTCTTGTGTTCCTCCACAGACTCCCCCTCCCCCTCATCCTCTGGGTCATCATGGCTGTCAAACTGGTCTGGAGGGACACACACACACACACACACACACACACACACACACACATCAGAACGCTCTTCAGAGGTAATAAAACAGAAAAGAGGGGTGTTTGGTGTGTGTGAGTGAGTGGTGTGTGTGTGTGTGGGTGGTGTGTGTGTCAGTGGTGTGTGCGTGTGGTGTGTGGTGTGTGAGTGAGTGGTGTGTGTGTGTGTGGTGTGTGTGTGAGTGGTGTGTGTGTGTGTGTGTGGTGTGTGTGTGTGTGTGTGTGTGTGGCGTGTGTGTGAGTGGTGTGTGTGTCAGACCTGCGTCTGTGGTGCCGTTAGACATGGAGGAACTGAGAGACTCATTGGTGTCTGGTCGCTTCAGGTTCCCAGAATCATCGTTGTGTCCCAACGCACCAGGACGCCTGAAGAGAGAGAGAGAGAGAGAGAGGGAGAGAGAGAGAGAGAGAGAGAGAGAGAGAGAGAGAGAGGGAGATAAAGGGAGGAGGAGAGAGAAAATGGGAGGGGTGAGAGAGAGGCTTTAAATTCTGTCATAGTGTTGCAGAATGTGGATAGTGAAGAGCAGCCGGGCGTGCGACACTCACTCTGAGCTGTGTTTGGGAGAGGTGCTGTTCTGGTAGAACTCATCTGCATCGTAGAACTCGTCCTCACTGCTGGAGTAGGAGAAGTCTGGGACCGAGTGAGAGGGGAGGGGCATGTGGGCGGGAGACACACCCCCACTACTGGGACCTGATGGAACACTCCCTGGAGAGGGAGGGGGGGGGGGGGGGAGAAAGAGGGGGAGGAAAACATTTGAGGGGCTTCCCAATTCCCAGCTGAACACACAGATAGACACAGCTAACCAGCATGTCTCTCCAGAGCTGCTGAACTGCAGTGAGCTAGAGGCTCCAGCAGGGGGGGCTACACCTGCTGCAGGGGCTGAATTACAGGCACATCATTCATGTGTTCCACTACAGCACTCAGTACACAGCCAGGCTGCCTCAGGAGTGCATGGCACAGCACTTTTTACAGCTGCATCAGCGAGTGTGCACACACACACACACACACACACACACACACACACACACACACACACACACACACACACACACACACACACACACACACACACACACACACACACACACACACACACACACACACAAAAAGAGACACACACACAGATACACAAACACTGTTTCCCTCCCTCCCTCCCTCCCTCCCTCCCCACTCATTTCTGGATGAGTGATGTGACCTCTGACCTGTGCTGTTGGGAGTGGGGGTCTGCAGGCTGCCCATCACCGTGACGACAGGCCCCACAGATAACGTGGAGGGTCGCTGGTCCGCTTTACACCCCTGCGAGCCGTCTGTGACACACACACACACACACAGACACACACACACACACACAGACACACACACACACACACACAGGCTTTACTGTTCTCTTGAAGCTTCACAGAGATCTAATCCTGCCAGTGATTTGGGGAGGATTTTACTGGCCTGCTCCCTCCTCCTCCTCTCCCTGCCTCCCTGCTCCTCCCGCCTCCCTGCTCCTGCCTCCCCCCTTCTCCTCCTCTCCCTGCCTGCCTGCTCCTCCCGCCTCCCTGCTCCTCCCTTCCCCCTTCCCCCTTCTCCTCCTCTCCCTGCCTCCCTGCTCCTCCCTCCCCCCTTCTCCCTCCTCCCCCCAGGACAGTCACAGTGGTCTGGATGAGAGGACCTGGGGCCTCATGTACAAAGGTTGCGTACGCACAAAAACGTGGCGTACGTCCTTTCCCACGCTCACGTTCAGATGTATCAAACGTGAAATGACCGTGGAAATGTGCGGTGTCCCACACCAACTTCATAGCTGTCGTACGCACGTTTCTACAGCTATTGTTCATTTGGCGACACTTAGAGGTGATGCTGGGAAACTGTTAATAATGTGTCATCAGAGTGATGTGCACATCAGAGACACCGTTATGAACAATTTACACACCCAGGCGTTTGTAATCGTATAGGTGAATATAAAAGCATGCGCAAAGTGATGAAGAAAATGGTATTAACAATGGCAGCGTTAGCGTTGTTTAAGGACCTTGCAAATGGTGCAATCCGACGTGAGCAAGCTTTTAGGGAACGCAAGGATTTACTTGCAAACAATAACGGGCTCATAAGTAAAACAGCGAAATGCACATTTGGGCAAGTGTGCATTCATATGTTTTTATTTTATTGAAATTAGAGCTGCAAAGCTTTCTATCAAGCCACTGATTGACTCTTTTCTTCCCTCTACTCATTTTGATTTATCTGATCCAGGGCCGGCTCTACTTAATAAAACGTCTTCACACAAAACGGCATGATTAAGGGTGCCTGGCAGCGCCCCTCCAACCGATGGCGCTGTAGGCGACCGCCTATGTCGCCTATGCCAAGAGTCGGCCCTGATCTCATAAAAAGCATGCGCAATGTGAGACACAAGAGGGAAATCTCAGGTCCAGGGCCTATTTACATTAATTTGCATATTTAAATGGGGGCGTGGACAGGGAGGAGTTCGGCACCTCTGCATGTGCGCTCAATTCCACGGTGATTGTGATGTACAAAAGAAACGTGCTTGGATTCATGCCTACGCACACTTTGATACATCTGAATTTATTTGTGCGTACGACAGTTTCTGGGTTTTGGCGTACGCCAAGTTTCAGTAGGAAATCCACGCAAGTCTTTGTACATGAGGCCCATGGTTTTTAGATTCTATTAATGGCGGGCAGCATCCTGAAGTGATCGTGGCCTACATCCTGTCCTGGGTGACAGGAGGATGCAGTGACTGAGTCACACCAGCAGAGGGAGCCGTGGTCCTCATGGCAAAACTACAAGAATCAAAACTAAACTGATTCTGAATTTAATGACATTTCTGGATGAAACAACAGTCGTTTAATTGTATTTTTCTAAAACCTTTCCAAAGGAAGTCTTCACGTTGAACAAATCACAAACAATATCCTGTCTGTGTGGGACAGTGACCTGTCCAGGGAGGGACAGAGGCTCAGGTGAGCTGATGGTTTACCTGTGGGTAGGGTGGTCTGGGTTGGCATGGTGACGTTGACTACTGGGTTGTCCAGGGTGGGCTGGAAGATCCCATCTACTGGGTTGATGGTGCTCTGGACAGGAAGAGACAAACACTGTTAGCACCTTCAGACTCCGCCAAGGGGACGGACAGAGAGGGAGGGCAGGATTCATGCCACACACACACACGCGCACACACACACACGCACACAAGTCATAATTATTTTTATTTTTTTTACAGAAAATGTTACTGTGTCCAAAGTAAAGGACGTTGAAAAGAACCAGATGTTACTGTTTCCAGGAACGATCAGATAACCAAGCCCCGTTTACTAAATCAATACCGATGCTTCATGGTCACAATATCTTGACAGGCGGCTCGTAACCCGGCAACGGCTACACCGTATCAGCTAACAGTTGAAGTGAGCGCTGGAGGATGTGAATCTGAGAGCTTGAATCAAGGTTAACGACAGCGCTGGTCTTTTTAAGATTCAGCCATGAATGAACAACCATGAGATAACCCCAACTATATATAACTGTGGCCTGCACAGCAGTGTGACACAAGGCCTGTTTAGAAGCAGAGTGTGGAACACAACTCTAGACCACATATTCCGGAGCATTCTAGAACTCTGGACCAGATATTTCGGAAGCGTTCTAGAACTCTGGACCAAACATTTCGGAAGCGTTCTAGAATTCTGGACCAGACATTTCGGAAGCGTTCTAGAACACTGGACCAGACATTTCGGAAGCGTTCTAGAACTCTGGACGAAACATTTCGGAAGCGTTCTAGAACACTGGACCAGACATTTCGGAAGCGTTCTAGAACTCTGGACCAGACATTTCGGAAGCGTTCTAGAACTCTGGACCAGACATTTCGGAAGCGTTCTAGAACACTGGACCAGACATTTCGGAAGCGTTCTAGAACTCTGGACGAAACATTTGGGAAGCGTTCTAGAACTTCTGGACCAGACATTCCTGGAGAGTTCTAGATTTCCCGTCTGATAGAGGAAAAGGCTGAAGGAGTGAATCATTGGAGAGGAATGAGACACGCGAGACACTCAGCTCTGTCCACCAATGGATGTGTTCACCTTTCATGATCTCTCCTTCAGTTTCCTGTCACATGACTGGACGGACAGCAGAGGGCTGGACACGTGGGGGGGGGGGGGGGGGTCATGTGAACACCGGAATCATCGCACCACTAGCAGGGGAGGGGGGCGAGGACCTACTGACAGAGAGGCTCTGTTCACTTCCTAAACCCTCCCTCCCTCCACACCCCCTCCCTCCCCCATCCATGTGCCTCTGCAAAGTGAAGCTGCTGTCCCTCATTATGGCCCCATTACGGACATGTTGCTAAATCATGGTGGTCCCTCAGCTAGCAGATGAAATCAACATCACAGGAAGGAGTCCCGCCTGGACGAGAGAGGTTAGTGCAAAGCTGAGAGAGAGAGAGAGAGAGAGAGAGAGAGAGAGAGAGAGAGAGAGAGAGAGAGAGAGAGAGAGAGAGAGAGAGAGGTTTGGACAGGTTTTAACAGCAGGGTGAGGGTTAGCTAAAACACTTGATTGCATTGATAGCACTTGATTCGTCTCCCCTCGCATGCTGACGCTGCAGTTCAGGGCCTGTCTCACTGGTCTGATTGGGCCTTGTTCAACCGAATCAAGCATACCTCCAATATTTCATATTCAACACAGGTATGTAGGGAGCGTGCACGTGACGTGACGTGAAGTACCGTGGCAGCTGACCAGACACAGTTAGCACATGATTTAAAATAGATAAGCATTAAGCTGCATGTGCAAATACTAATACCTCAGATTTATGCACATGTCTAGCTAATACCTGAGTAGCACTAATGGTGAGCAGATTAGAGCAGTTTGTAAACTGTCCTAGAAAACAGACAGTCAACTCTGCAGGACTGAACAGCTGACAGCTTGATGCTGTTGATGGTTCAGTAAGCATCGATTGATGAAGAATTAGTTGAGGGGGGAGGGGGGGGGGGTTAAGTGCTGTGTAGCTTACACTCTCTCACACTCTCACCTCTATACACACACACACGCACGCACGCACACAATCATACCTCTACACACACACACACTTGTAAAACGCACATGTACTTTCGCAAACACAGAAGCGCACAGGGCAAATGTAGACCTTGAATTCTGTATCTTTATACGAGAACAGACAAGTTCAACGCAATTCCTTGCAGAATTGCATAACTGCAGAGAAGCAGCAAAGGCTGAACTGGCATGAAGCAGAGAGGAGCAGAGAGGAGGAGAGAGGAGGAGAGAGAGAAGGAGAGAGAAGGAGAGAGGAGGAGAGAAGGAGAGAGAAGGAGAGAGGAGGAGAGAGAAGGAGAGAGGAGAGAGGAGGAGAGAGGAGGAGAGAGAAGGAGAGAGGAGGAGAGAAGGAGAGAGAAGGAGAGAGAAGGAGAGAGGAGGAGAGAGGAGGAGAGAGGAGGAGAGAGAAGGAGAGAGGAGGAGAGAGGAGGAGAGACTATTAAAGAGGAACATCTGGATATGAATTAGGTACGGCATGCACTATACAGGTCAGATTGATCTTCTTTTCGACAGGAAAAAAAAAGGTAAATTATAGCGGGAAAGGACAGAAGTAAAGTTGATTTCTTTGATTTCCTCACGAGGGGGAGAAATATTAAACTTACTATAATTCCGTTCGCGTGTTGTTGTTCGTTACTTTGGTCCTTTAAAAAGAAAACATTACTTGTGGACGATTCAACTGGGGATGTTTATAACAACAGTACTTTACACCAATGATAGCCTTTCTTAAGGTGGACACACCATGTTCGCCTTGTTTGACAGATAAAAGAGCCGTTAGGCGACCAAGAACACCCCAGTCTCCCTTAAATGTTCTCAGACACCATTCTCTTAAACCTGCTATCACAGATAAGTTGACTGACACTAAGGTCATTTCAGGGGGAGAAAAAAAGCAGTGTATTTATCAAACTTTGTCCCTACCAACCAAAAGACAACTGTCCCTAACTCTGATGAGGGATGAACACACTCTGCTTTGCGAGACTGTGTGCCGTTGATATGAAGGAGTTTCCCTTGTGATCAATAAAGTAATCTGAATCTGAAATGAGCCCAGGACCCCGGGGAAGTAAAAGTCGCAGTTGGCTTAGCTCGGTGGCTAACAGGAAGTGGATATTGACTTGGTTACACCACAGTGGAACACACACTCATGTTAACACACTGAACAACAACACAACAACAACAACACAACAGTGAGTCAACTGGGTTTAGTTTCTTACCTTGGCAATTTGCAGCAATACAATACAGTGCTTAACGGACTCTACCATACTCTGAAAGAGAAAGAGAGAGAAATAGAAGTTGTAACTCATTAAAACCCATAATTTGAACTGAACAGAAACTAAATCAAAGTTCATTTTTGCACAATTAATTATTTTACTTACACACGTTGTGTCCTTCAAATTTTCAATTTTCTGAAAGATAAATAAACAAAAATATTTTGTATTAAATAATACAACAATGTACCCATCACCAACAACAACAACAACAACACACAATCTAAGGAACTACAAGAGGAGAGACACTAAACAATGAAAGAGGAATATGAACTATTTCAACTTCAACAAAGTAAAAGTACATGATTACAACATGACTGTTTGGAAACCAGGCAGGTCACTTCCTCTAACCTGTATCAGCAGGAACTGAGACAGAATAACTGTCCTGCCACTGACACTACCAGGGGAGATGAACCTTATACTGACCACAACCACAACCATCTCTCTGTCTAACACACACACACAGACAGACACAGACACAGACACAGACACAGACACAGACACAGACACAGACACAGACACACAGACACACACACACACACACACACACACACACACACACACACACACACACACACACACACACACACACACACACACACACACACACACACACACACACACACACACACACACACACACACACACACACACACACACACACAGCATCCCAGTTGCAGTTATCGATAGTCCAAAAGGCCTTTGGGCTAACTGTCTACCTCCGAACACACTGCCAATGTGTGTGGTGCATTTAACAAGCTAACAAACATGAGGTGAATTCCAGCGTGGGTGTGTGAACTTGGCCAGGCTGTCTAAAGGCCCCATCACACCACGCTTCTCCTTAGACTCAGACCAGAAGGGCAGCCATATCCCATCTAAAGCACTGGGATGACGAGCTCTAGTAACTGGAGGAGAGGGGGACAGAGAGAGAAGGAGAGAGGGGGAGAGAGGGAGAAAGAGGGAGAGAAAGAAAGAGAGAAAAAAAGAGAGAAAGAGAGAGAGAAAGAGAGAGGGAGCAAGATGTAGAAAGAGGGAGAGAAAGAGAAAGAGAAAGAGAGGGGGAGAGAGGGAGCGAGATGGAGAAAGAGGGAGAGAAAGAGAGGGGGAGAGAGGGAGCGAGATGGAGAAAGAGGGAGAGAAAGAAAGAGAGAAAGAGAACTGTGTTGGTTCTACTTACTCTGCGTGATTCATCTTCCTTACAGTCCTTGAGTTTCTCATCAAAGAGCTGCAGCACATGAGAAAGAGAGAGCAGGGGGGAGAGAAGGGGGAGAGCAGGGGGGAGAGTAGGGGGAGAGCAGGGGGGAGAGTAGGGGGAGAGCAGGGGGGAGAGTAGGGGGAGAGCAGGGGGGAGAGCAGGGGGGAGAGTAGGGGGAGAGTAGGGGGGAGAGCAGGGGGGAGAGTAGGGAGGAGAGTAGGGGGGAGAGCAGGGGGGAGAGTAGGTGGGAGAGCAGGGGGGAGAGTAGGGGGAGAGCAGGGGGGAGAGCAGGGGGGAGAGTAGGTGGGAGAGCAGGGGGGAGAGTAGGGGGAGAGCAGGGGGGAGAGTAGGGGGGAGGGAGAGAGGAGGAGGGAGAGAAGAGGACAAAGAGAGAAGCAGTTTTCGGTTAAACTGAACGATGGAATGACGCCCTGACTAGAGCCCCCAGCACACACAGCCTCACCTTTAGCTGGTCGATGAGGATCTGCAGGTAGGCGTCAGCCTCTGCTAACTTCTTATCAAAATCTTGGACGCTGGGGACAAGTCCTGTCTCTGCCTCCTGGATGGAGAGAGAGGGGGGGGGGAGAAGGAGAGAGAGTGTGAGAGAGAGACACACAGCATAGTGGAAGGTGTCAGGCACCAACATGATGTCTGGACTCAGTGACTTGATAAAAGACAGAATCAGATCCATAAAGCAGTCAAGATGTTCGGTTTTGTAACTCAGCGCTAGTTCTGTGGTCCTGTGCTGTCTGTCTTCAGGTACAGGGAGAACACACACACACACACACACACTCAGACCAGATTCAATGAGTGATTAGGAGAGGCTTCTGAGGACGTGACCAGCCTGTATGAGATCATAAAAACCAGACTCACAAGCTGAACACGAACACACTTCCCCACTAGCAGAGCAGCCAGCTGGGCTGGACAACACAACCGCTAACTAGCATGCGCTGACAGTCACACACACAGCCAGACACACACACACACACACACACACACACACACACTTCTAAGCAACAACAGCTATCTAAGCGATAACAGAAAGATTCGTACGAGCTAAAACCCCAACCTTCTCTAGAACCAAGCAGGCTTCCTTAGAGGACGTGTTCTTGCTGAGGTGTGTTAGCCCAGAGAGCAGAAAGGCAGGGTCATGTTACCTGTGACGGTGTCCTCTCAGCCTCCCTCTCAGCCTCCCTCCAGCCCTCAGGAACAGCAGCATTGTGTCCTGTGCCCGGGGAGGAGCCAGCTCTCCTCTTTACAGGCGCCCGTTTCACAGGAATGTGCAGAAAAGCCATGAGCCACCCTAACCCAGCCACACCAACCCCCCCGCGCCTGGTCAGGTTGAACATTTAGAAAGCCTCAGTCAGGGTTAGACCGACTTTATACAGACCAAAGTCTGCACAGAGTTTTTTTTTTTTTTTTTTACTTCCAAGATTCCAGAAGGTTCAAAGGTGATGTTAAGTTAGTAGTTGTAGTCACTCACAAGAGGCTGGCCAAAGACATGCCTGAGTAAAAACGGCAAACATTTCAACAAACAAATAGGATAGCACACTGGACTGCTGGGCTGGCTTTCATAGATATGTGTGTGTGTGTGTGTGTGTATGTATGCGTATGTGTGTGTGTCTTTAACACACAGACTAAACCTAACTTGGTCTGGTTTCTCTCTGATGTCTCTTGTCTTCCCACATTAATCAGGCAGGTCCTTGGACGCCTAAGATAAGAGAGCAGAGCTGGGTCCATCTGGATCAGGAGACAATCTAAAGGTCAGGTGCCTGGGTCCTTTAAGAGTTCCGATCTGGTCTTCACAGGCTCCTCCAGATACAACATTCCCTCCTTCCTTCCCTTCGAGGTCATGTATGATCTCAACATAATATGCAGAGGTGTCATTCTCTTCCCTTCAATCCTGTCACCAACCAGTCACCTCTGATTCTCCCAACCCCTCCCTACCTCCCTCCCTACCTCCCTCCTTCACCCACTCACTCACAGGATATATGTGGGTGTAAATGTGCCTGTCAACAAGCCTGTCAGTCTGTCAGCCGCTGGAGATACGAGATTCCTCCAAAGAATAAAGGAGGTTTGCATTTGATCTGGAAATAGCCGAGCGCCCTGGACAGTAATGACCAGCTCTCCCATGGGGGAAAAATGCATGATCATTGTTGCGTATGAAACGGCTTCAACACAGAGGGTGGGTGGGTGGGGGGGGGGGGGGGGGGAGCAGGGGGGGGTTACTTTAAAGTCTTCAGGTTGTTTTACTTCTTCAAAGTGTGGGAACCATATATCTCTTTTTTTATTTTGAAAGAGGAAATCTCAAGCACAGGTTACTTTCAGTATGACGAGTCAGAAACTAGCCTGGATAAACACAGGTAGCATTACTGCTCTTAGAAACTTCTCTGTTAACTGCAGAATTTACTGATCTTAGTCTTCGTATCATATGTCTGATTATGTTGTTGTATAGTTTCATATTATACTCATGTTTTCAGGCTGTGACCTTTAACTAAAATATCAAAATGATGATACTGATTGCTGTCATTGTAGAGACACACGGTGGCTGTTCTATCCTGCTCTGAGGCTGAGGCAGGGGCTGAGGCAGATAGGAGGCAGGGGCTGAGGCAGGGGCTGAGGCAGATAGGAGGCAGGGGCTGAGGCAGGGGCTGAGGCAGGGGCTGAGGCAGGGGCTGAGGCAGGACCCTGGTATGGTTGGTTTCAGAGGCAGATGAGGAACTGAAAAGACGTCTAACTGCTTTTTTTGCCGTTACCTTCCAAAATAAACAAGCACCACACTCCCACACACACTAAACCCCTCAACCTCAACACACACACCAGCGCACACACACACACACACACACACACACACACACACACACACACACACACACACACACACACACACACACACACACACACACACACACACACACACACACACACACACACACACACAC
>CM059312.1:7652500-7667500 GCA_030340665.1 Neosalanx taihuensis | reverse complement strand
GGCTAGCCAGACAATAGACCTCCATGTAAAAATGGCTCAATGGACAATGTAGCAGATTGTTGACAACTTTTACCTTCAGCAGCAAGAGGTGAGCAGAGATAAGAGAGGAGAGAGAGAGAGAGAGAGAGAGAGAGATGTAGCTGTGTTGTTGTTCCAGGTGAAGGGAGGGCTGCTGAATGCTCCTGTAAATCAGACAGTCAGCCTCCGCAACCCAAACCTGAGGTAGCACGTGTTCCCCCCTGTCCCCCCGCCCCCCCTGTCCCCCCCAGTGAGGAGCATCCACAGCAGAGGGACTTCTGACTCTGAGGTCACCCAGGGATAGGCTCCATCCATGGGCTACAGACAGGTCATCCCCCCCCCCCTCCATCACCACCAGGAAACCATCTCTCTCTTGGTCATAGGGGTGGGAAGAAGCAGGATGAATCACTTCCTCTGCCATCTTAAAATAGCTTGGCCATAACCGGGATCTGTACTGGTAGAAGTGGAAAGGGAGAGAGGGAGAGAGAGAAAGAGAGAGAGAGAGAGAGAGAGAGAGAGAGAGAGAGAGAGAGAGAGAGAGAGAGCAGTTTTGCTGGAGCAGTTTTGCTGAAGAACGTTCTAGACTCTTAGAAGAACAGGAACAGGTCCTGGTGTTGAGCTCTGATCCAGGTCAAATTTATCCAGGAAACTTTCCTGAGCGCTTATTCAAACAGCTGAACTCATGACAGACAATCCCCCCCAAAACCCTGAAAAAGGCCACTGTACTGCAAAGACTGACTGCACTACAGGAAACAACCATCAGATCAGGGTTTAAAAACAAGCAGACACGCAGCATCAACACGTTTCCACGGTCACCACCTCTCCCGTGTGTGGGAGAACACCAGAACACCTACACACCAGAACACCTACACCCCCTTCCACACACTAACACCCCCTTTCAGAACACCTACACCCCCTTCCAGAACACCTACACCCCTTCCACACACTAACACCCCCTTCCAGAACACCTACACACCAGAACACCTACACCCCCTTCCACACACTAACACCCCCTTCCAGAACACCTACACCCCCTTCCAGAACACCTACACCCCTTCCACACACTAACACCCCCTTCCAGAACACCTACACCCCCTTCCAGAACACCTACACCCCTTCCACACACTAACACCCCCTTCCAGAACACCTACACCCCCTTCCAGAACACCTACACCCCTTCCACACACTAACACCCCCTTCCAGAACACCTACACCCCCTTCCAGAACACCTACACCCCTTCCACACACTAACACCCCCTTCCAGAACACTAACACCCCTTCCAGAACACCTACACCCCCTTCCAGAACACTAACACCCCTTCCAGAACACCTACAGCCCTTCCACACACTAACACCCCCTTCCAGAACACCTACACCCCCTTCCAGAACACTAACACCCCTTCCAGAACACCTACAGCCCTTCCACACACTAACACCCCCTTCCAGAACACCTACACCCCCTTCCAGAACACCTACACCCCCTTCCACACACTAACACCCCCTTCCAGAACACCTACACCCCCTTCCACACACTAACACCCCCTTCTAGAACACCTACACTCCCTTCACTAACACAGCCCTCCTTAAGAGAAGAGCCAGGCAGACTGGCTGACACACAGACCCCAGGAGAGGAGGAGGAGGAGAGGGGAGGCTGTGTGCTAGCACTGCATCTGGAACAGCGGAGGGTAAACAGGGGAAGGAGGAGGGGTGGGCAGGCAGGCAGACAGGCAGGCAGGCAGGCAGCTCCTTACCCTTCCTACTGTAGAACCACAGCATACAGCTTCGGAACACTGACATGGGAGAGGGCATGGAGAAGACAGGGTGGAGCTCAGCCCTGGACGGGCAGAGAGACGGACAGACAGGCTGGCTGGAGGTGGAGGAGGCGTGAGGGGACGGCGTGGAGAGACGGATGAAAAGGGGGATGGAGGTGAAGGAGGGAATGAGCGAGCGAGCGAAAGGGCGGAGGTGAGAGACCTGGAGGAGAGAGAGAGGTGGGGGTGGGTCCGTCGACTGAGCTGCTCCGTGGTGTGCTTTGGGGGGGCGGAGGTGGGGGTGGGGGGTAGCCGGAGGAGGGGCGGGTGTCTGGGAGAGGAGGGGGCAGCCCGGCCCCTGTCCAGGGTCCAGGAGCGTAGCTGCTCAGGTGCAGGGGGGGCTAGGGGGGGCCAGGGGGGCGCCAGGCAACAGCTCAGCTTGTTTAGTCTCAGTTGTTTTTGTTTAGATCCGCATGATTCCCTTCTTATTCCCAGAGGCAGAAGACAGAGCCAAGCCACGCCCCTCGCACTGAAGACGAGGAGAAGGGAGCGAGAAGGAAAAGACCCTCGTAAGCTGTTTGTGTTCCAAAAGGTTCTGCCTTGGCTGGCTTGCAGTGGAGGAATAAATCCTAGCCTCTGGTTATCCCATCCTACAGCAGAACTGTCAATCAGGAGGAGGAGGAGCAGGAAGGAGAGGAAGAGGAGGAGAGGAAGAGGAGGGGAGCCACGAGGAAGACGCTTTTGAAGAAAGGAGAGATCCAAAACAAGCTGTGTTGTTCCCATAGAGGAGCATGAAGTCTGGTGCGTGTGTGTGTGTGTGTGTGTGTGTGTGTGTGTGTGTGTGTGAAAGAGAGAGAGAGAGAGAGAGAGGGAAAGCCTGGTGCAATCGTCCCGGTGAGGCTAGTGACAGAATATAATGGAGAGAGAGGGAGTGAGGGAAAGAGAGAGGGAGAGAGAAAAGGCATAAGGGAGAGAGAGAGAGAGAGAGAAATGGAAAGAGAAAGAGGGCGTACGATAGAGAAAGGAGATGGAGAGAGAGAGGGCTAAGCTCTAGACCAGCATGTGAGTCGATGGCTGTTTAAATGCGTAAGAGATCAACTACAAATGGCCATAGAGTGCTTAGATAGATAGAGAGAGAGAGAGAGAGAGAGAGAGACGGAGAAAGAGTGAAAGAGAGAGCGAGAGAGAGAGAGAGAGAGGGAGAGAGAGGGAGAGACAGAGAGACGCAGAGAGAGAGGCGGAGAGCAAGAGAGAGAGAGATGGAGACGGAGAGAGAGAGAGAGAGAGATGGAGACAGAGAGAGAGAGAGAGAGAGAGAGAGAGAGAGAGAGAGAGATGGAGACAGAGAGAGAAGGGTTTGGCAGGAGGTAAGGAAACAGCTCACCTTGGAAATGGAAAGTCTTCTGATCCACAGTGATGGTAAACGTGCTGTCGTCCTCGTCATCGATGCCTATGACTGCTCCCTGGGAAACCACACACACACACACACACACACGTCACTGGGTCTCTGATCCCTCTCCTTCCGACACACACACACTTACTTCAAACACCCACCCACCAGGGCACACGAGATTTGGGAGGAGTGAGATACTGGGGGGGAGGAGAGAGAGAGAGACAGAGAGAGAGAGAGAGAGAGACAGACAGAGAAGGAGAGAGAGAGAGAGAGGGAGAGAGAGAGAGGGAGATAGGGAGAGAGAGAGAGGGAGAGAGACAGAGAGAGAGACAGAGAGACAGAGAGGGAGAGAGAGAGAGACAGACAGACAGAGAGGGAGAGAGAGAGAGAGGGAGAGAGAGAGGGAGAGAGAGAGGGAGAGAGACAGAGAGAGAGACAGAGAGGAGAGAGAGAGAGAGAGAGAGAGAGAGAGAGAGAGAGAGAGAGAGAGAGAGAGAGAGAGAGGAAGTGAAAAGGGACCTTCGTTTGTGATGAGAGAGGGAAAACCCTGCAGAGCTTTAGTAAACGGGGGCACCCCGGCACCTAGCAACAGAGGCAGCATGGGACTCCAACGTGTTTGTGTTCCTAAACCAACACATAGCTGAGGTACAGCTAGCACACACAGGCGCACACACGCACACACCACGTCAACCGACCGTTTTCTGCAAAACAAACTAACAAATTCTGCCACCTAGTGGGCGTTAGTTGACACTGCCTCCTTGTGATTGCCAACCTTGCAACACAAGTCAACGTGATTACACACAAACACAGAAACACACAAAGACACCATTTAGGAGAACAGCAACACTTAAAAAGCCTTGCTATGTCCAAAAAGTTATTTAACGCATGAATTAGCAAACCTCAGTCTGGAGCCCTTTAGCCAATCAACAAGGGTCATTAACACTACAGAACCACAATGCCTGATTGCCGAAGTAAAACCCCTCAAATTCAATATAAAAAACAATAAATACATTCGGAAGCAGAGTATTATGATTCTTAGTATAGGAACTAAGCATAGATATGATATCTGTTCCTCTCTCCGGAACATCACAGATAGAATCTCATTAAAAGGTCGAGACCAGGCCTTACATTTACATTACATTGACATTTATTCATTCAGCAGACGCTTTTATCCAAAGAGACTTCCAAAAGAGAAGCTTTACAAAAGAGCATTGGTCACTGATCATAGCAACGTGATAGACCCCAAACATAGTGGGTAGTCAGATTATGAAACATACAAGTGCCAAAGGTACGAAGCTTGCTGCTCATGTGTACACATGTGTAGGGGTGTGGGAGGGGGAGTGGTGGAGAGGAGGGGGAGCAGGGGAAGAGGAGGGGGAGCAGGGGGAGGGGAGAAGGAAGAGGAGGGGGAGTGGTGGAGAGGAGGGGAGCAGGGGAGGAGGAGGGGAGCAGGGGAGGAGGAGGGGAGCAGGGGAAGAGGAGGGGAGCAGGGGAAGAGGAGGGGAGCAGGGGAGGAGGAGGGGAGCAGGGGAGGAGGAGGGGAGCAGGGGAAGAGGAGGAGCAGGTGTGGGACAGCAGTGTAGTATCTAGACAGGCTGGGCTGGTCGACCCAGACCAGTTTCTTACCCTCAGGCGCACGCAGCCTCTTCTTGACCCACGCATCATCTTGTCCTTTGACTGAAAACAAAACAATATCACACTTTTAGAATAGCTTTCAAAGACTGACAAAGACATTATGTTAGGATGTCTTCCCACATATTAAGATCCTTCTGTTCATAAAACTAAACACACTTTATTTAGATCTAGCTCATCATTTGTGTTCTGTCTGGCTGGCTGTCATTCTAAGCAGGCTGAAAGCCCAGCAAGTCACTTTACAATGACCCATGTCCGATAACTTAGCAAGACTCCACTTAACCAACATAACTACTATTTAAATTAACATCACCTGACCTAGTTAAGTTCTGATCAAGGATAACATTATCTGGCCTAGTTAAGCTGCTGATCAAGGATAACATGATCTGGCCTAGTTAACCTGCTGATCAAGGATAACATGACCTGGCCTAGTTAACCTGCTGATCAAGGATAACATGACCTGGTCTAGTTAACCTGCTGATCAAGGATAACATGACCTGGCCTAGTTAACCTTCTGATCAAGGATAACATGACCTGGCCTAGTTAACCTTCTGATCAAGGATAACATGATCTGGCCTAGTTAACCTTCTGATCAAGGATAACATGACCTGGCCTAGTTAACCTTCTGATCAAGGATAACATGACCTGGCCTAGTTAACCTTCTGATCAAGGATAACATGACCTGGCCTAGTTAACCTTCTGATCAAGGATAACATGACCTGACCTAGTTAAGCTGCTGATCAAGGATAACATGACCTGGCCTAGTTAAGCTGCTGATCAAGGATAACATGACCTGGCCTAGTTAACCTGCTGATCAAGGATAACATGACCTGGTCTAGTTAAACTGCTGATCAAGAATTAACTGTCAACACAAGATAGGTAGCCTAGCTAGCTACATTTCTCCTGTTGCGTTGCTTTGAGTAGACACAAAATCCTCCAAATATGGACATTAATAGGTGTATGAAACGATAAATGGTTAAAATGTCTCATTTAAGTATTGCAAAGTATTCAGTTCTTATGAAATCTGGGGAATGACAAGCTTTGTTGTCACGGTTAGCATTTGTAGCTAAGCAGAGAAGTTGGAAAAAATACTGTGATTTGATTGGCTAGTCAGTCAACGAGATGAAATACTGTGATTTGATTGGCTAGTCAGTCAACGAGAACGACTGTGATTGGTCAATGACATGTTTGTCAGTGACTTAACCCGCCCATTTGTGACAGTTGACATTCCTAACTCCTGACACACAAGGGGCCTTTTCAACACTTTTGGTTTGACAAATTCTACCAAAGCCCGATCATGCAACACCGTATAGATTTAGAATAAAGCACATACCGTGTAGTATGACAGTAAGCCGGCATTGTAGTCCAACACAAACCAGCGATACTGCCAACCTTTCATGACGTTAGTCCACTTGCTGAGCGGTCCCTCCATGATAGACGCCATCTTTACAGGGGGAGGAGTCATTGATGGGACGAGGAGCACGTGACTGGATAGTTTAACTACTGATCGAAACAAGTGGATCCGATTCGATTCTTTTTTGTAATGTTTTTGATCTGATTCGATTCTTTTTTTAATGTTTTTGATCCGATTCGATTCTTTTTTTCACTCGATTCGTTATGTAACCAGAGATAGGAACTAGATTCTGTACTTGAGTTGAATATAACTTTTTACCTTATTTGTTGTTTGTAAAAGCTACTTTTTACACAAAAATAGTATATGTCAAGTGTATACCTATAGCCCTTTACTCTAACTTGGGGGAAAAGTGTGGTCAATACTATGTATTGTATCTTGCCTAAACTATATATATATATATAGTATATATATATATATACTATATATATATAGTGCATGTTTGCATGTATATATATGTATATATAGTGCATGTTTGAACTGTATAATCATGACTTATACATTGTTGCCATGGTTCTTTCGTTTTCCCTCCAAGTTTCAGTTGCTCAATGTGCTCATAAATTCAATGACGTTGTTCAAATATAAATTCGGGACCGTAGGGTATTGTTCAATATTTTTTATTATTTACATCAAGTTTAACACTGATAAGAACTTCACAGTAATATATAATATGTGAGCTTTAAATTAAAAACACACAAAATATATATTTTGTACAATAAAAAAGTTAATAGGTTAACCTCTGCCATTGTCATCCCTGTTAAATTCACATACTCATATTGAAGTGTGTTCCTTTCTCATTGCACTGGTCTGAAGCAGAAGTGGCCTTTGGTATAATACGGAAGTGGACATGATGAGTTCCCCAACATGGATATCAAACGCTGAAGAGTGCATCTGCAGATCTAGAAACCAATACAGATATAAACAAAAAAATAAATTTACAAAGCAAAGAAAATAAATAAAGCAAAAAAAAAAAAAGTATAAATCCTCAAAGATTCATAAAAAAACATTCTGAGAAGATTAGGTTCCAAATTCCAAATTAATATAATTTTCTTTGCCTTGCATTGTTGACAAGTTCATCACCTCCCATTGCATGGGGTTGATAAGGGCATGTTTTTTCCTTTGGGTCAGTGAAGCGATGGAGAGAGATGGAGAGAGATGGAAAGTTCAATACTGGACTCAGGACAGAAAGAAAGTGACTCTCAATGTAGCAATTGACAGATAAATCTGCATTAACAAGCAACATTCAGGGCATGTTCTAACATCACTCACTCACCATTAAACACATTCAGAAAAGGGAAACTCTGATGTTTAAATTCCATAATCTTACATTAAGATCTATCTGAGATGTTGAGAAAGATGAATGGACAAGGCGAAACGGAAGGCCAAATTGGCTCAATCATGACAGCAAAAAAAAGCATAGAGGCAAACAGGAAGTGACGAAGGCATAGTTTAATGGTTCAGGTGTTTGTAGTGTGAGACAGAGAAACCTTAATCTTAACCTTTATCTTTCAAACACAAACGATCCAGAATAGGAGACAAATTGCACTTTTCTTCAAGTTTGAGAGTAACCATTTTAGGCATTTAATCCCAGTAATTCTTTTTTTATTTGTCATAGATGTATACTTTTAGATCACTATGTAATAAAAAAAAGAGAAATCTAAAAAAACAAAAGCACTTAAGATATCTACAGAAATTGCAGTTGATCATATTCTTGACTTTGTAGTGCACTGTAGATAAATCTTTTTTATTTATTATTTTTTTTACATTTGATAAAAGGCACTATGAATTATTCAGAAATAAAGATTGCTGCATTCAGTAGCGAAAAAGAAACAATATTTAGTCCAAAGCTCACAGTGAAAACCAAAGATATTCAGGGACTTTCTGACTTAATTTATCTTGTCCATTTAACTTCTATCAAATCCAATCAACCTATAGGCCTACTTGCTGTTAAGTTTGCAACAATGACTTTGTGCTGGCTAGATAAGTATTATGGTATTATGAGATAATTTGATAAAAAAAAAAAAAAAAAAACTTTAAAAATGGGTCCTGAAACATGTGCAACAGAGGCTCAGAAAACAACACATAGTTGCAACAACGAGTAACTGACGTTATGATTGAAACCGAAACCATGGAAACCATGACACTGTCATGCCAAAAACACCCTGTTGCTACAATGCCATGGCAACCAGAACAGCTTCCGGTTGGCTAGTGTAGCTTCATCAGGGATTTAAGGTGACACGTATGGATGGACAGTTCAGATTGTGCCACTGAAGAGGAGAAACCATACATTCATTAGAACCGTGAGAGATGGTGTTGGTGGAGTCTCATAGCATCTCAGCTCCTGTTTCACAAACAAACACAACTTTACAATATGTGATCTTAAAATGTTTCTTTTTTTCCTGTATATGAAATTAAAGCAAAAATATTTACATTTCTTTCCTCTTTTCTTTCAAAATAGGTCTGTGCTTTTAATAATTAAAAAAAAAAAGAAAATAAAAGAAAAAACAACAACAATAATTTAAAATTCAAGTTCATAGACATTCTGAAAAGCATTTTTTTTTTACTCCAAACTAATGTACAAATTGCTGTCTGCAGGACCCACTGCAGCTGTGGTGGAGAGATCAGACTGTCTAGGTTGTGTGTGTGTGTGTGTTTGCACAAATGAGTTCTCACGTTGAAGAACCGAGGCACAGAGAAGCTCCAGGGTTTATCCAGAGAAAAGCTCCACCTGAGGCCACTTCAGGTGGTGTCCAACAAGTCCACCTGTCATACCTGGGCACTTACCCACCTCCCCTCCCCTCCAACCTTCAGCTACAAGGACAACTTTGTTTGGGAGAGATATTCCAACCGTACTGAACAATACAAGCATTATTCAAATAATAGAAAAAGGCCTCAGTTGTTAACAAACGGACACGTTTGAAATCTGGGGACAAAAGTTATTTTCGGGGCCGCGGACCGAAGCACTTGAATGTGAGCATCCTCAGTTATTTACCATATATACATTAAATCAGAGCAACAGCGTAATTTCACTGGAGTCCCCCCCCCCCCCCCCCCTCGCCCCCCACGCCCCCATCAAACAGTCCACTGTAAACAATCGAGAGACTTGAACTAAATGTGTAGTGATTTCTCTGAGGTACTCCTGAGATACGCCCCTTTTTCTCTTGACCCCCCCCCCCCAACGGAACCACAACAAAAAGGGAAAGTGTCTTGACTTGGGGGGAGGAGGGGGGGGGGGGGGTCAAAGGTCAAGAGAGACCTGCAAGGCTACTACCTCTGCACCACATCACTGATCTCCTTGATGCAGGTGTGCAGGCTGTCCAGGGCGGGGCCACCAGGAGGCCCCCCCCCCACAGGAAGTGGCCCTCAGCTCCTGCAGGCTGAGTTCTAACTTCCCCACCGCTTCCCGGAAGGCGAACTTGTTCCTCATCTGGGGGATGCTGTCCACGTAACCAGAGCAACGGTCCAGGAGCTGATGCCCCGCGTCCAGGACCAGGGAGCTGGAGGAGGGCTCGGGGCTGCTGTGGAGGGCCACGCTCAGGCCCTCAGCACACTCCAGCAGGGCCTCCCGGCTCACTCTCTCCGGGGTGACGCGCTCCCTCTCCTGCCTGGTCCGACGCAGGCCTCCCTTGGAGCCACCGGAGGGCGCTGATGAGCTGAGGGCAGTGTTGGTGGCTCCGTTGGCTAGTTTGGTCGGGGTGGCGGTGCTGTTGGCAGAGGAAGTGTAGGAATGTGCAGGAGGCACTTGCGGTGGCGGTACAGATGGTCGTCCTGACCCGGGCCCCGCCGCCCGGCCCGACCTCTGACCTTTAACCCCGTCCCCGTTGACCTCCACCACGCCGCCGCTCTGCTCCTCTCCGTCCCCGCTGTAGCTGTGCTGCAGGGGGCGCAGCGTGGGGGGGCGGCGGCGGGGCACACTTGGGTTTGACCAGACGAGGGCGGTCGCGCTCTGCTTGTTCCGAGGATAACAGTTTGAAGCGGTTGCCCTGGGAGTCCACGCCCACCAGGGTCACGTCAGTGGGGTTGTGTTTCAGCGTGGGCGAGATCAGCACAGGGACCTTGTGGTTGTGGGGCGGAGCCTGTCCTGACGACGACAACAACACCCCTTCCCTCCCAGCACCGCCCGGAGCCTTGGAGGGCGACGACCACCCCTGCCGTTCCTCACCCCCGTCCCGGACCCGGGAGGAGCCATCCGAGTCAGCCCCTGCTGCCGCCTCACCCCCCACCCCTGGAGCCCTCACCCCGGCTCCGCTCCCCGGAGCCCGGGGCATCAGCTTAGCCTTGGGCCTCTCCCGGATCTGGGCTGCCCCCTGATCGTCCAGCCTGCGGAGCAGCAGGGTGTCGGAGGCGGAGGGCGTGCGGGGCGGGCAGGCCCCGTTCTCGGGCTGGGAGGTGGTGGAGGCTGTCCTCTCTAGGGGGGGCTTACTGCGGTTCCTGGGGAGGGTCAAGGCCATGCGCTCCAGATCAGGCAGCCCTGCTGACATGGAGGAGGTGGAGTTGGACCTGGGGAAGGGTTTCGAACCTGCTGCCCCTCCTCCTCCTCCTCCTCCGTCCTCTGGCCCAGAGGATTTCCCTGTCCGCAATCCCAGAGTCTTCTTAATGAGACGAGGGGTAAAGAACCCTGCCAAGCTGCCCCAGCTGCTGCTGCTGCCCACCTGGGACCCCAGCCCCCCCCCAGAGGAGGGCTTCTGCCCGAAGGTGGCTCCACAGCAGCGGGACTGGCTGTGGTTGGAGTCTCCATGGGAGGGGGAGAACCCAGGGCCGTCAGCCTGGGCGGGTAAGGGGGGCATGGGGGTGCAGAAGGCCGCCTGAGGCTCATACTTCTTGTGAGGCTGGGTCTCCATCTCCCTGAAAGAGCTGCTCCTCTTAGGGGGGGTGGGGAGGTTCTGCTGGAGCTGAGAGGAGGACGAGGGAGAGGAGGAGGAGGAGGAAGAGGAGGACGACTTCTTCTTCATGAAGGAGCTGAAGAAGGCAGCCTTGCGGTTCCGAGTGAACGTGGCTCCGTCCTGGCCATCCTCCAAGAGGCTGCTGGGAGATTTGTCGCGCTGTTTCCGCGGCAACGCCGGGGAGCCGCCCGACCGGCCGTCTCCTAGCAACGCCGCAGCCAGACCTGAACAGAACAGAGAACACTTTCAAATAAACACGAGTTATGAAACCATATCGGCTCAAAAGGTATTTCTATCTTATTGTGAAGGCCAGGACTGGTTCTGAGTAACTGAGGAAACTAGATGTGTTTTTATGGAAGAATTATGACACAGAAAATGAAGTTGCATAACTATATAGTGCTCACAGATCTCTTAACAATACTGAACATGACAGATATGGTTTCTACTAGCAACAGAAACCAACCAATCATCATGACTGAGACATAATGAGGTCATAATGAGGTCACAAAGTACAATGAGGTCTTTCTCCGTCCCGTGAGGGATCTGAGTGACAGGGGGCGGGCATGATTGAGGAAGAGGGGGAGCGTGGGTAGTGTAGTCCGGTGATGAGAGTTAACTTCAACACTACTCTGATGAGTGAGTAGGCGGCTTCTGACAGCTACTGATGTGTTGGGATTGTGAGTAAGGTGTGTTTTTGGCAGTGTTGTGTTTCCATAACAACAAGCTGTTATCATTTATGGGATGGGTGAATACTGACAGGATAATGTATGATTTTCATTTTCCCCTCACAAAGAACATTCCAAACATCATTTTATTTTCACGATAAGACTTAAACCAACAACAAAATAAATACACATAAACAATAAATATAATATATTTATATATAATATATACGGTATATATAATACATATACTGTATGCTGTAGGTAGGGTCCTAACAATTTAATGAATGTGGAAGTACAAAAAGCAGACATTGTTAGCAAAACGTACAGAAATACTGTGTGTTAGAACAAGACCACAAACACACAAACAGGATATCATCCTTCAAACTCATGTTAACCCAAAACAAGACACACTGACTCCAAGAGACAAGCACCAACAGGCCAGTCTGTGTGTGTGTGTGTGTGGGAATGATTACATCATGCAGGCGATGCAGAGTGCAACGAGTGTGTGTGTGTTGGTATGTGTGTGTGTATGTTGGTGTGTGTGTGTGTTGATATGCGTGTGGTATCTGTTACGATTTGTGATCACATGATTGAGGTATGTCTACAAGGTTTCAGAACCTGCTGTGCTATAGAGGAAAGAGACTTGTAACACTGTTTGTGTACTGTAACACTATCTGTCATATGGTTCTGATGGGGGGGGTCAGGGGTTAAGGTTATACGGTTATATAGGGTTGGGGTCAGGGTTACACGGGGATAAGGTCAGGGGTTAAGGCCAGCCTCTCTTCCTGGGCCTCAGCCCCCTCGCTTCCTGGGCCTCAGCCCCTCTGAATGGGCCTCACTCCCCCAGGTACACCCCCCCCCTCCTCCTGAGCTTGCGGGCTCGACGACGCGCCAGACTGCTGCCAGCCTGACCACTCCCTCCACCTGGCTGGACCAGGCTGGGGGCGGGGCCGGCTTTAGAAGCCACCCGTGGAGGGTCACCCGGGGCGGGGTGGCTGCGGGGGTGGGTACGGGCCTGGGGTGGACCGGTACCTGAGTGGGAGTGAGCTCCAGGGTCCAGCCCACCCTCGATGTTCTCCTTGTTCTCCGTCTGCTTCTTCAGGGTGCGGCACTTAGAGGGCAGCAGGGGCATGTCGGCGCCCAGGGGGTGCAGTGACCCCGCGTGGCCAGAGATGGCAGTCTTGCACAGCTCCTCAGCTACCTCTGCAGGGGGAGGGGGGGAGGAGAGATGTATGTTGATCAAAAACGTGTGTTGAAGAGTCTGCTGGTGAATTCTAGAAGGTTCCATGGGGGTTCCGCTGAAGGTTCTGTGTGTTTAGGAGGAGGAACGGTACCTTCAGAGATGCTGGAGTCGTGGAACATGGTCTCAAAGGCCTGGTGGGTCTCAGAGAACGAGGGTCTGTCTAGAGGACTCCACTGCCAGCCTGGAACACACACACACTCAGGTCAAGGTCTCTTAACATTCTCTACTCAACATTCTCATTCTCTTCTGAACATTCTCTACTGAACATTCTCTTCTGAACATTCTCTTCTGAACATTCTCTACTGAACATTCTCTACTGAACATTCTCTTCTGAACATTCTCTTCTGAACATTCTCTACTGAACATTCTCTACTGAACATTCTCTACTGAATATTTTCTTCTGAACACAGCTCTCCTCCAGCTGTTCCAGGGCTGCTGCTGTACTTACAGGCCCTCATCAGCTCATACACCTTGGGGGGACATCCCTCCGGCTGCTCCATGCGGTAACCCTTCTCCAGAAGGTCGTACACCTGGGACAGGTCGATACCCGGGTACGGAGACATCCCATAGGTGGCGATCTCCCATAGCAACACGCCAAACGCTACGAGGCGAGGAGGAGGGGTTCAATACTGGCTGGGGAGTATCGTGTTGAAGCTGGAATGGTGCTGGAATGGTGCGTGTGTGTGTGGTATATGTGTGAGTGTGTGTGTGTGTGTGTGTGTGTGTGGTATATGTGTGTGTGGTATATATGTGTGTGTGTGATATATGTGTGTGTGTGTCTGTGTGTGTGTGCGTGGTATATGTGTGTGTGTGTGTGTGCACAGCCTCACCCCAGACGTCAGACTTGATGGAGAAGGTGTTGTAGGCCAGGCTCTCGGGGGCAGTCCACTTGATGGGGAACTTGGCCCCAGCGTGGGCAGTGTAGGTGTCCCCTGTCATCAGCCTGCTCAGGCCGAAATCCGCCACCTTCACCACATGGTTCTCCCCGACCAGGCAGTTCCTGGCAGCCAGGTCCCTGAGGGGGGAGGAGGGAGGGAGGAAGAGGAGGGGGTGAGATCTGGGAGGGGAATCGAACCTGTGCTCAGGCAGGGCAAAGAGGAGATAGGGTGAGGGGAAGAGGAGGAGAGGAGGATGAGGAGGAGGGGAGGAGGAGCATGAGGGGGAAGAGGAGAGGATGAGGGGAGGGGAGGAGGACGAGAGGAGAAGAGGAGGAGGAGAGGAAGATGAGGAGGAGCATGAGGGGGAAGAGGAGAGGATGAGGGGAGGGGAGGAGGACGAGAGGAGAATAGGAGGAGGAGAGGAAGATGAGGAGGGGAGGATGAGGAGGAGAGGAGGAGGATGAGGAGGATGAGGAGGAGAGGAGGATGAGGAGGAGAGGAGGATGAGGAGGGGAGGATGAGGAGGATGAGGAGGAGAGGAGGAGAGGAGGAGGAGGAGAGGAAGATGAGGAGGGGAGGATGAGGAGGAGAGGAGGAGGATGAGGAGGATGAGGAGGAGAGGAGGATGAGGAGGAGAGGAGGAGGATGAGGAGGATGAGGAGGAGAGGAGGATGAGGAGGAGAGGAGGAGGATGAGGAGGATGAGGAGGATGAGGAGGAGAGGAGGAGAGGAGGGTCTGTCCTGCAGACCTGTGGATGAAGTTCTTCTTCTCCAGATACTCCATAGCAGAGGAGATCTGAGTGGCCATGTAGAGCAGCACCACAGCGTTCACCTCCTCCCTCTCACACTCCCTCAGGTAGTCCAGCAGGTTCCCATGAGGCATGTACTCTGTGACGATGTAGAAGGGGGGCTCCAGGGTGCACACACCTGGGGGGGGGGGGGGGATTCAACAGATACATTAATATGATCGATCAGAAGAAGTCAGTGAACTAATGGATGATATGATGGAGGGATACTGACCCAGGAGCTGAACCAAGTTGGGGTGTTTGACCTCTTTCATGACGGCAGCCTCCTTCAGGAACTCCTCTACCTCCATTGTGTCTTCCTGTTACGCACACACACACAC
>CM059312.1:7605000-7647500 GCA_030340665.1 Neosalanx taihuensis | reverse complement strand
TAGATTTGAGATGACAGATGATTGAGCGATAGAGGCACACAGAGAGAGAGCGAATGAGAGAGAGAGACCGATAGACAGAGGGAGACAGAGAGAGAGAGAGCGAATGAGAGACACCGATACAGAGAGATCCCTGTTCAGCTCAGTGATCAGAAGGGGCTGACTGATCCAGCAGTTGGTGAGCATTGGGTACGATGTGTGACTGTGAACACACCTGTCTGTGTGTGTGTGTGTGTGTGTGTGTGTGTGAGTGTGTAGGAGGGCCTCTAGAACCAGACAGCTGGGCAGTAGTGACCACACCCCCCCCACACACACACACCTCTTCCCCAGACTTCTCTGCCTCTTCTGCAGCTGTTGTTGAACAGCTGAACCAGCAGCACCTCTGTAACACCCCACCCCCCCCACCCCCCCACTAAACATGTGACATGGGTCTTGAGGCGCTACATGGGCTTCTAGTCTGACCTCTGACCTCTGAGAGAAGCGTATCTCAGTCACCTGCAGTTTAAACCAATCACCTGCCTTGGAAGGGCTGATAATAACACCTCATTTAGCAGACGCTCTTATCCAGAGCGACTTACATTAAATACAGCCACATTCCCCTCTGATGCAAGTAGGGTGAAGTGCCTTGCCCATGAACACATCACAGCCACAGCCAGGGTTCGAACTCACAACCTTACGATCATGAGGCCAACGCCTTAACCCGCTGAGCCATCTGACTCCTGATCACACAGACTAGCTGTGACCTCTGGTGTAGCAGCATTCTCCATTACAGGAAGAGAGAGAGATTCATTTACAGCTGGATGATAACAACAACACCAGCAGCCCTGTAAATAACCCAGCAGAGTTCTGCTACAGAGAGCAGGGAGGAAACACAGAGAGATGAGACGATGGCGCTGAATACAAGACAGCCAAGACAACCATTCACAGGAAGACGCTACACAGCAGAGTGAAATGCCAACAGAATAACCTATTCACACAGTTTAGAAACCTTAAACACACACAAACACACACACGCTTCACTGTAGAGAGCCACTGAAGAGACAGGGTTCAGTTACAAACCAGCAGCTAGAGATATCGAGGACAGGATGGACAACAATGTCCTCATTATCCTCCAGGCTAGCGCCTTGGCCTAACATGCAGGGTGTGTGTGTGTGTGTAGGGGGGAGGGGGTCTATGTCTATCTCTGTTAGTGACTAATTGAGATCTCCCTCTTCACATCCCTGCTCCTAATCCAAGTCTGCCTCATCAGAACAGCCCAGTGTGGAAACACAGAAGCAGCTCTCCTGATGACAGATCATCATACATCACTGTCAATGACTGGACAGCACTTAACATCAGAGCTGGGAATAATGATGAGACTCAGCACTTTGGGTGAGCTTAGAACGGCGCGCGCACACACACACACACACACACACACACACACACACACACACACACACACACACAGACACACACACCCATACACACACACAGACACACACACAGACACACACACAGACACATACACCCCTCTATCCCACTGACCCTGTCCCATTAATCTCAGTGAGGAAGTCATTACAGTGTTTCAGGGAAGATCCATGTTCCATCCTTCCCTCCATCCCACATCCACCTCTCTATTCCTCCCTCCCTCCCTCCGCCTCTCTCTCTCTCCCTCCCTCTCTCCCTCCCTCTCTCTCTCCCTCCCTCCCTCTCTCTCTCCCTCCCTCTCTCTCTCCCTCCTCTGTCTAACAGGAGGATGGTCAGTCTCCAGACCTGTCTGCATTACAGCCTGGTTAATGACAGGGCCTCTGGCTGACTGCCCTGCACACACACACACACACAAATCCCCCTCCCCCTCCCCACACATATATTTTAGTGGGGTTAATGAGAGCTAAGTGCCTCCCTCCTTCTAACACCACAGGAAGTGAGGCTCTACACGTGTCTTTAAAGACTCTCCAGCCTCTTCTGCCCCCCCCCCCCCCTTCTTCCACACAGACAGACCTGTCCACACCGTTTCCATGGGAAACCAAACTGACAACATCATCCCCTTTGAAAACAAGCCCACTATTGTACAGTCAAGATTACTGTTCAAACCACCAACGCCAAAACAACACACTCTTAAGTGTTGCTCTTATGTAAGCTGTCTGTCAGTGTGTGTGTGTGTGTGTGTGTGTGTGTGTGTGTGTGTGTGTGTGTGTATTTCATCAGGCTGGAGGGGGTTTACGTTGTCGTGGTGACTGGTAGGGAGCGTCTCCACCACAGAACAAGACAGGACAGGAAGTAGTAGACGAGGAGGCAGGAAGAAGAAAGATCATCCTGGAGGAAGTGAGTGTCACAAGAGGAGGATGAGAGCTTGTGTGTGTGTGTCTGTGAGAAACTTGAGAGATACAAGGGTGAGAGAGAGAGAGAGAGAGAGAGAGAGAGAGAGACAGAGACAGAGAGAGAGAGAGAGAGAGAGAGAGAGAGAGAGAGAGAGAGAGACAGAGACAGAGACAGAGAGAGAGAGAGAGAGAGAGAGAGAGAGAGAGAGAGGATGTTGAGATGACAGATGATTGAATCAGCTGAAAAGTGAATTGGAGGAGGGAGAGAGGGAGGGATGCAGAGAGAGAGATGCAGCTGTAGCCCATCCCTGAGTCCAGATTGTCCTAGGTGACATGATTCCCCCAGACAGATATGAGATAAAGAGTCACAGGTCTGACCCCTGTGTCCAGTCCAGCACCTCAAGGTCTTATGAGAGCCTCTGCCTCGCTGGAGACACGCTAGCTTCAGAGTCTGATCTACTGTGTTTCACTCTCACCATCTGGCATGGACTCTGGTCATATTCTCTCCCTCTGCCTGCAAGCTAACCAGACCCTGCCCCCCTCCACAGTCAGTGTGAACCCAGAGGGTGTGTTCCTGTCTGCCAAGCCTGTCTGGTCTGGCCCAGGACGGGCAGATTAAGGCCGAGCGGCGTAGCGAGCGATTAGCTGGGTCTGAGGGAGGATGGGGTGATGGAGGAGAGAGAGCAGGCAGGAGGAGAGAGGACAGACATAAGGATTAGCTTCAGTACAGCCCGTACTGCTCAATTACGACTCAGGAGAGAGAGAGAGGGAGGGAGGAAGGGGGGGGGAGAGAGAGAGGGAGGGAGAGATAGAGAGGGAGGGAGAGAGAGAGAGGGAGAGACAGAGAGACAGAGAGGGAGGAGAGAGAGAGAGAGAGAGAGAGAGAGAGAGGGAGGGAGGGAGGGAGGGAGGGAGGGAGGGAGGGAGGGAGGGAGGGAGGGAGGGAGGGGGGGGAGAGAGAAGAAAGAGCGAAGGAGAAAGGCGGAGAGAGGGAGAGGAAAGAAGGAGAGAGAGGAAAAAGAGAGAGGGAGATGGGAGAATGAAGGAGCTCAATTAAATGAATGATTGAGGAGGAGAATGAGGAGAAGAAGGCATGAGATGCCAGACAGAGAGAAAGCAGACGAGTTTAGTGCAGAAGGAGAGGATGATATTAGATAAAGACTGGACCCCTTACTGTGTTGTGTGTGTGTGTGTGTGTGTGTGTGTGTGTGTGTGTGTGTGTGTGTGTGTGTGTGTGTGTGTGTGTGTGTGTGTGTGTGTGTAGGACTCCCAGCCAAGTCCTCAGCCTGAAGCTGTCAGATAAGAAGCCTTAAGCAGCAGCAGTAGAGGCAGGCAGTGTGATGCAGCAGGAGCGGCATGAGACAGGAAGCTAACCCTCTGCTGCTGATGGTGCCCTCAGCCCTGGCAACAGCCCTCCACCACCACAGCCCTTCACCACCACAGCCCTCCACCACCACAGCCCTCCACCACAACAGCCCTCCACCACCACAGCCCTCCACCACAACAGCCCTCCACCACAGCTCTTCACCCAACAGCCCTCCACCACCACAGCCCTCCACCACCACAGCCCTTCACCACCACAGCCCTCCACCACCACAGCCCTCCACCACCACAGCCCTCCACCACCACAGCCCTTCACCACAACAGCCCTCCACCACAACAGCCCTCCACCACCACAGCCCTTCACCCAACAGCCCTCCACCACAACAGCCCTCCACCACCACAGCCCTCCACCACAACAGCCCTCCACCACAGCTCTTCACCCAACAGCCGTCCACCACCACAGCCCTCCACCACCACAGCCCTTCACCACAACAGCCCTCCACCACAACAGCCCTCCACCACCACAGCCCTCCATCACAACAGCCCTCCACCACCACAGCCCTTCACCCAACAGCCCTCCACCACCACAGCCCTTCACCCAACAGCCCTCCACCACAACAGCCCTCCACCACCACAGCCCTCCATCACAACAGCCCTCCACCACCACAGCCCTTCACCCAACAGCCCTCCACCACCACAGCCCTTCACCCAACAGCCCTCCACCACAACAGCCCTCCACCACCACAGCCCTTCACCCAACAGCCCTCCACCACCACAGCCCTTCACCCAACAGCCCTCCACCACAACAGCCCTTCACCACAACAGCCCTCCACCACAACAGCCCTCCACCACCACAGCCCTCCACCACCACAGCCCTCCACCACAGCCCTCCATCACAACAGCCCTCCACCCTGCTCCAGTCATCATATTAGCCCACAGCTCCTCCTAGTGGGGCAGACAGGTAACTAAGCAGTAACAGCCAGGGGGCACATGTAAGATCATCCTTTATTTGTCCCGCAGTGGGGAAACTGCATTGTGCAACTTTATTAGTGGATTTCCAATAGCGCCCCCTTCCACCCCACCCCGATACCCACAATCAGCACCTCAGAGCCTCCTCATGCAGCAGCTGCTGGTCTTGTTTTGGTTTGGTTGGGCTTTGGCACAGAGATAGAAAAGTGGATTTATCTAATCCCATTTCACCCCTAATGCAGATCATCTTATGTGTGTGGGATCGCGAGCATCACTTCCTCCCTCTCTATATATCCTTCCCTCCCTCTCTTCATCCCTCCCTCTCTCCATCCCTTCCTCTCTCTCCCCATCCCCCCTCTCTCTCTTCATCCCTCCCTCTCTCTCTCTGTCCCCACACATACAGGACAACCCTGGGACTCATTCTGTTTACCCAGCGACACCCAATAACAGGCCTGTCTGTCTACCTGTCTGTCTGCCAGTTTGTCTGAGGACAGACACATTCAGGATCGATGAATAAATGATGACGATGAGGATGATGAGAGGAGCAGAATGACATGGTGACCTGAGCAGGAATGAGTCACCTAGTCTGAAGGAGGTGAGGGAAGGAGGTGAGGGAAGGAGGCAGGGGGGGTAGGAGGCAGGGGGGAGGCTGGCAGGGGGGAGGGACATAGGTTCAGGAAGAGTGGTGTCCATATCACCACAATGCTGTGTCTGCTTCAGGCATATACAATATACTGCACAAACACAGGAACACACAGACACTAACACCAAAACCAGCACACACAGGACCCTCCAGGCGCACACACACACACACACACACACACACACACACACACACACACACACACACACACACACACACACACACACACACACACACACAAAAACAGTCTTCCAGAGAGCTGCACAGGCACACACTTTCTCCTCCATTAGCAGAGAGTCGTTTTACAAGCATCCTTCTACCCTGGCTAAGACACTAGCTGCATTTCCATCTCCTATAAAAAGACCACTCAGTCCAAAATCTAGACTTTGAAGAACATAGAGAGGAGCTGGACAGACAGTGAGTGCTCACTTCAGGGGAGCTGTCTGTGTTCACAGATCAAGAGATCCAAGTGACAGAGTCTCTCTCTCTCTTTCTCAGCCTTTCAGTCCCCTGCCTCCAGCCTCTCAGCCCCCAGCCTCTCTGCCCCCAGCCTCTCTGCCCCCACCCTCTCAGCCTCCCTGCCTCCAGCCTCTCTGCCCTACTCTCTGGTCTGCTGTCACATCTGATCCCAGCCCAGCGGCTCACACACAGCCTAGCCTGCCTGACTCACTGACCCAAGGGCAGACTACATCCGAGAGGAATCTGAAAGCCCTGCAGCCATGGAGGGGGTCCTGTGGTCTTCAGAGAATACCAATCACCCAGCTCAGCATTTATCAGTCTGCCCTGAAACCCCATCCGAGGTCCTCGTCTGTTACACAGCCAACCTGGTCTGCACTGACAGCTAGGGGCATAGATCCAGCACCGTAGCTACCAAGTCAGGCGGCTGAGCGGTTAGGGAGTCTGGCTTGTAATCAGAAGGTACCCGGTTTGAACCCAGGGCTGTGCCAATAAGACGTTGTGTCCTTGGGCAGGACACTTCACCCCTACTTGCCTCAAAGAGGAATGTCCCTGTACTTGCTGTAAGGTTCTCTGGATAAGAGCGTCAGATAAATGACTAAATGTAAGTCATGTCATTTGTTAACGATACAAAACAACAGCCTAGCTTCATCATCAGAGACAGACCCACTAAGACACTGCATAGGTCACAGTTTGAATGTCAACTTCACCAAGCTGAAACTGGAAAATAGTGATTTATCAGCAGCAGGTCTAAGACTGCAGGTCTGTGTAAGACAGTCTCAAGCAGGGACATCCACAGCCCAACCCAACACTTCAGACAGGGAGAATCTGTTCCTCCCTATACCACCCTGGTGCCCCTATTGCCCTGAGCAAAGGCTTTCTAACAGTAAACCCACCAGAGCTGCTCTCTCACTGTTAAGGGAGTTTGTTGGAGCCATCATAGAGAGTTAATGGGCTGGAAGTGCCACTCTATCCCCGCTGGCAAAGCTCATTGTTCAGGCAGAACCTCTGGAAGTCAAGCCAGCTGAAAGGACAGTCTTTTATTCACTATGTTACAACTTTCTAACCCCTCTACATTTACACACATCTTCACTCTTTCTCTAAACTAAGAAGCGTTTTTAACTAAAATCAAGATTTAAAGTAACAAGATACAAACTACCTAACTATTCTAAAACAGTTTCTTTAATGCCCCTTACTAAAGTCTTCCGTTTATACCCTTATTCCTCCCAGCTAGTTAGCTCACTGTCATGTTTGCTAAAGGACAACTGGACTGTGGTTAGCACTGATAGCTACTAGCATGCTAGGCTAACTGGACTGTGGTTAGCACTGATAGCCGTTAGCATGCTAGGCTAGGCTAACTGGATTTCCGCTCGCGCGCCGTTGCCAGGACACGGACCGTTAGCTTGGACCGTTAGCTTAGCTCGTTAGCTTAGCATTAAAGTCCACTCATATCCACCACCAAGTTTCAACAAATCATGTTTGGAAGAAAAAAATCATTTGAAAATTATGTCATTTCATTAAAAAATACAGTTAAAAGATCTACCTGAATGTTGTGTGAATATGTTGATTCCAGGGTCTGGAACATTAACGGCAGCTGCTCTTCCAGGCGGGGTCCCAACCGTGTTCCCATCCCGGGGTCTCCTACCCCCGGTGCTGCTGCCTCCCCGGCTCCCCTTCCCCTGGTGCTGCGGGGTTAGGTGGGTCTGTGGCGGCTGGATCCCCTCCGCTACCCGGCCTACCTGCTGTCCCATCCCCGCAGTGAAGGTGTGAAGATGTTCGGGACCAAATCTAAGAGAACCCACCAGCTCTTCCGTCTTGGTTCACATCCCACCCCCCCTAAAAAACACTGTGGAAGGGCCTGTTTCCAAATAGTCTTCTTTCAACCCTCTCTCTCTCCCCCTCTCTCCCCCTCTCTCTCTCCTCTCTCTCTCTCCCTCTCTTCTCTCTCTCTCCTTCTCTTCTCCCTCCTCTCTCTCTCCTTCTCTTCTCTTCTCTCTCTCTCTCTCTCTCTCTCTCTCTCTCCCTCCTCTCTCTCCCTCCTCCTAGCTCAATATCTTGCTCAGTGTAGAAACCCACCCTCACTCTCCAACCTCAAACAATAAAGCTAAAAAAAAAATCTCAACCTATCACTCAAACTAAAGGTTCAACCACGGTTGGTTCCGTATCCAGGCGGTGATCTTGAGTACCTCCTCACCGAACAGGGAGCCGCTTTTCAGGGTCGTTTCGCCGTGATACGGCCACTGTGCGCCCCTTCTACCACCGCCATCTTTACCGCAGAATACAGCGAGATGTGTTTCGCAAGGGGGGTTTGGATACCCCGGTCACAATGATCCATCCCCCCTCCACCCCTACCCCCTCCCCCCTCCACCCCTCTACCCCTCCACCCCTCTGGTGTCCCAACAGCTTAAAGTCCGCCAAACCACTAGGTGGACAAACCAAACTAAACATTAACCACAAAAACTTGGACCTGGACTTAACCCCCATATGGGTTTTAATTAAAGTCAAATATCCTGATTGAACAAACTAACTCTAAACTTTAGAACTAAACTAAACTTTTTTTGTGAGTAAACACAAAAGTAATCATATCTCATTTGATAATAAATTAACAGAATGGCCCCTCTAACTTACTTAATACAATTGTATTTTATTTTATTCTTTATTTGTGATCAAGTGGGACGTTTTTGAAACAGGAGTTTGATAACTAATCAGATCGTCTAAGGCCAAACAAACTAATATACACTAACGGTTAAAGTCTAAAAGTCTGCAAGAGTGTAATTATAAATATCACCCCAAAATACAGCATCAACAATGTGGTACTTGAACA
Source organism: Neosalanx taihuensis (assembly GCA_030340665.1). Taxonomy (NCBI): domain Eukaryota; kingdom Metazoa; phylum Chordata; class Actinopteri; order Osmeriformes; family Salangidae; genus Neosalanx; species Neosalanx taihuensis. Next base: position 7,638,988 of record CM059312.1, on the reverse strand, counting down.
CACTGTATTTCCAAAGGTTTTAAATATTAAAACTAATTCCATATTGTTTTGAAGAAAAATGGCAAATGGCAACAATTTAGCTGAGTTCAAAAATGTAAATGTTCTTGAATCAACAATTTGCAATAGAAAGAAAAAATAGTTATTAAACACATCTTAATAGATGGTTGTGTTAGGTTAAAGGACTTATTTCCAGAAAAGTTTTAAAGTTGGGAGTGGAATTTAGCGGAATGACGCCATCTAGCGTTCTAAAAGGAACGAACTTGTTCCCAATCAGTCTCCTTAAAATAATCTTTATTTTCTTTATCGCTGTCCAGAGCTTTACAAATACAATGTCTTTCCATAATAAATCATGTACAACCGCTGGTAACATGTAGTAATGCTGTGGGGTCTGTGAGTCTCTTCAGACACAATTTATAAAGTATTACAGTACTTTAAAATCTGTGCTTTTGGCACAATAGTATTTACACAAGTGTAATCCGGTGCACACATTAACACACCAACATCATCCGGTCACTGATTCATACGAAGATTTCAATATATTGCTTTTGAATAAATATAATATATATCTTAATTAACAACCTGACTGGCTACATACCAGTCTGTATGTCTGTCAACATGTTGGTAATTACATTCACAGTCACAGTAATCTCATAGATTTCCAGAGAACATACATTAATGTCCATCTTGTTTAGCTGCTAACACCTTAGAAATAAATAAAGGATGTAAGATCAAACGCAAAGTCACGTTTATATTTTTCTAAGTTCCAGGGGGTTTTAAACCAACATCAAGCATTTCAGACGCTTCACTATGGAGTTTTCATCCACTGGAAATAAGGTCAAAAACTTTCAGTTAAAAATCATGACACATACTGGATGTGAGATGGTCAAAAGAAAAAAAAACTAGGGAGTTTACTAAATAAATAACGGAATAAAAAGAAACTTAGAGTTCACATTTTTTTGTTGGTTCAGCGTAAACCAGGCGGGTCAATTAACCAGCGTTAAAAAAGATAACTAAGGCATATCAGTGACTTTGACATCCAGTGTTCGGGCAGTTTTTTTGCTCACAGTTCAAAAGGTTCCCTTCTTCCACACTAATCAAACACATAGATGAGCTCTATCCTCTATAATCAGTTAGAATTTACCTTAGTACCTTGAAACAGTAGACAAGGCAGAAACAAAAGGCTTGGCAGTAAGAAGAGATCGTTTTCTTAGCCCTCATTCACTTCCTGGTTAGGCCCTCCATCCCCTCCAGTGATTGGCTAGCGGCAGTATGACCTCAGAGGGTGTCTGCCTCGGATGGGTCGGAGACAAGATGGCAGCTCCATGAACGAGGCTTGATCAGGTCCAGGAAGGAGGGCTGGAACACAGAAGACACAGATGTAGCAGAGGAGAGGTGGTTCAGGTAGTATCCCTGCTCTTTAGCTCAACAGACCTAACCCACGAATAGGTTCCCCCCAAAAAAGTGTTGATGGTGTGGGCGCAGTTTGTGGTTACCTCCTGCAGGGGGCAGTGGCGCTGGGCATACCACTCCTGGGAGTACAGGCAGATAATGACCCCTTGACCCAGGAAGAGGGTCGTCCACATGATCACATTCCAGATGGGGCCTTTTCTCCGGTCATGGAGGATGAAGTTGAACAACACTGACAGGAGGAGGAGGAGGAGAAGAAGAGGTCAACACAGGGTCAAAGTTCACATGATCAGACTGAAGAGGAAGGGACACAAACAGAAAGGGTAACAAACTCCTCCCCCCCCCACCCCCACCATCTAATAAAGCTTGATCAATTCAAATGACTGACTTCCAAAGCACATGAAGAGGCAGAACAGGACTGGGTAGAAGAAGCCGAAGCAGATGGCCAGGATGTATTCATGAACTACTGCTGACACAGTGAAGACAAGGAACATGGCCGCCGCTCGAAAACGCCTCCGGGACAACTGAGAGGGAGGGAGGGAGGGAGGGAGGGGAGAGAGAAAGAGGGAGAGAGAGAAAGCAGGAGAGAGATAAGGATGGATATACAGAGAAACAGAGAATAAGAAGACCATTCAAATCCTGTGTTGATTCAGTTAAGACAGTGTTCAAGAGATATCGTGTTGAGATTAGGGTTAGACTGATTGAATCAAATCAGCCAATCACACGGCACTCACCCACAGGAAGTCACGGTATATGTAGTAGTACAGCCAATCATGAACCACCACGTTCCAGGTACGATAGTAGTTGGCAAAAGATGTAGAATTCCACCAATCCTGTGAGTGGAGAAATGCACAACTTGATTTTAGTCTGTTTAGTCTCTCTGTCTCTCTGTCTCTCTCTGTCCCTCTCTCTCTCCCTCCCCCCCGTCTCTCTCTCGCCCTCTCTACCTTGTAGAACATCCTGTCTGCAAAGCGCAGCATCTCAGCAAAGGCGTTGAGCCAGCAGTGGAGGAAGGCGAAGAAAGCCAAGAACAGAACTAATGCACCTAGAGGGGGAGAGAGAGAGAGAGGAAGAGAGAGAGGGAGAGAGAGATAGAGACAGAGAGAGAGAGAGAGAGAGAGGGAGAGAGAGATAGAGACACAGAGAGAGAGAGAGAGAGAGAGAGGGAGAGAGCAAGACAGAGAGAAGGAGAGAGAGAGAATGCTAGAGATTTATTGCAAATTACAGCTTTTCGATCCATAATGGACATTGATAGAATCCCTTGGAACAGTGTTTAAGAAAGGGGAGTGTCTGTATGGTACCTGGGAGGATGGAATTGAAGACACACAGCACCATGGCTCTCAGGTCAAAGAGCTGGGGACTGATGCTGCGGAACTGAGGGATACACAGGCGGACGAACACATAGTAGGCATAGAACAGGCAACCAAGAACCTGTATGGGGGGAGGGAGGGAGGGATGGAGAGGGAGGGAGGGAGAGGGAGGGAGGACAAGATTGAGACATAGGATGTTATCTTCTGGTCGATGGTTCAAACACACAGCCCCACACTGTAGACGTTACAAAAGGTTACCTGCAGAAACTTGGTGGCCACATAACTCCATCGGATTTCTGGATTTCTGCAGGTAGACAGACAGAGAGACAGATACAGAGAGACAGACAGATACAGAGAGACAGACAAAGAGAGAGACTGAGAGTATGCATGTGACCCCTCGTCCATTCTGCTTGTGCAGCCTTGAGCTGTGTTTTACCTGGGATATTTGTCTCTGTAGATGAGGGTGGGGGCAAACAGGAAGTAGAGGTACTGGGTCATCTGGGGTGAGACTGAACTAGGAGCAGAGCCTGAAGACAGGAAATGACATCACAGATGCAGAGAGAGAGAGAGAGGCGAATGGTGAATAAAACAAATTCTGTTTCTGATATAGGGATGTTCATGAATTGATTAACTTCACCTACCGTCCTTGTCTTTGACCGAGGCCAGGACTCTGGGGACATTCTCCCGGATGTAGGAGTAGGATTTCATCATCAGACGCACCTGAAAGAGGACTCGCTAATGAGGCTCATCCTGCATTTAAACATCGATTCTCAAACGTTGAATCTAATTACGCTGCTGGGCGCAAACCAGAGTTAGCTGGGCTGCTTTTAGGTTAGGCTAGGCTCACACCTGCTCCAGGATGATGACAAAGCAGGAAGCTGGAGGTAGGCTGTTCTGCACGACCACATAGGTGGGCAGGAGGCCCAGACCCAGGGCCTGGTAGAGGACAAAGATCAACCCCAGCAAGAGGCTCCACAGGCTGGGCAAGCTGGAGCTCAGGTACTGGGAGGCCCACAGCTGGAACAGCAGGTAGGGAACCACCAGAACCGACAGGAACATGCAGATCCAGGTGGAGACCACCAGGGGGAAGTGTCCAAACGCATAAACCAGGAGATCAAAGTCCAGAACCAGCCTGACAGAGAAGAAGACAGAAGGAGATGTTATTCTGAACATGCTGGTTAGAGCATCCATCACTGCTGCCAGCTGGACTGGTCACCTGATTTAAGTAGATGAAAGACATCTACTGAACAACGCCCCAGGGGTGACCTTTGACCTCACCTGCCCTCGTCGATAAAGTCTACCACCAGTGTGCTGATGATGAAGAGGATGAGCAGGGCGATGAACATGTGGTAGATGGTTCTGATGTGGTTGACCTCAAACAGCTCGCTTTCACACGGAGAGAGGACAAGGTCATACATGTGTAGAGAGATAGAGGCCATCGCTGATCCTAAACATGCAAGCAGAACATGCATTTCATCTGTGATACATTCTAAAAGATAATTATGTTTAAAATCACAACAAATCACTTACTCCAACAAGGACCGTCTGATGACAAACTGCTTGCCCTGGTTGTGTGGAGGCTGTAGGTGTCTACAGGAAGACAAGCTACAAAAACAAGCTGGATTCATCATTAATCGGAATCAGAATCATGAATCAGAATCGATAATCTGACATTAAATATAGTGGTATTAAATAACATCAATAACTGGGGAAATTAGGTCTGCATCTTCTTAATTACAAAGCTCTGGAACATGGATTTGGATGGACAAAGGCACATGGATTTTCAAACAAGAAAGGAACGAATGAGAATAAATTGTTAAGTTCTGTAAGAAGCACACCCGGGGTGATTCGTACCCGAGTTTGGAGAGCTCCTTGTCGGACAGCGGGGGGGAGAAGGCGGCAGGTAGGGGCGCACCCTCCAGAACGGTGGATTCTTCGATCAGACTGTCCATGAAGTCGTTCACCTGACCTTCGAACTGACGCATCAGGTCACTCTTCAGGTGCTAGGGTTACAGTGCACACACACACACACACACACACACACAGGCATGAGGAAGACACACACACACACACACACACACACACACGGAAGACACTGCAATCAAATGCTGTGCTAATTGAATGTTATTGTCACTGTGTCAGTGTGTCAGACAGTAGTTGAGGTATTTATGGGTTATTATTGCACTGCAGTATATCGTTTCCACAGTAGAATTAATTATCATCTTGCTGCTTTAATCAAGGTGTTATTTAAACCCTTCATCTTGTCAAATTTCATCTATTCTGTTGTTGCAAACAAACATCAACATCAACAACCCTGGTCATTATTAGCTACTTCCTCTAATCCTCGATTAGGGATTTGAACGGGATTTGAAAAAAAGTCGGAGTGCAAGTGGATTGATGGGGTTTAAAAGGATCAGATTACAGTTTCCACAGGCTTAAGAGAGACTGGCTCAGTCTGGCCAATAGGGTTTTGGGTCCCAATAGTGCTCTGAAAAGCACTGGAAGCATAAAGCCCAGACCAGACCATTTAAGAGTATTAAGTCACTTCATTAACTAACGCCTGCCCTCATAATCTAATGACAGTTCTGGAACTGTTCCTCTAACTGTAAAGGATCAGACTCCTGGGTATCAAATCGGGAGTTTTGATTTGTCGAAGGGTTGACGAATCAAAGGAAGGAAAGCCTGTGTTGGTAAACGGCGTCTTAAAACAAACCTCAGCTTTCCTCTTCAGCTGGAGTTTCCTGCTGATCAACTTTTCCACCTCCATCTTTCCTGGAACACAGAGAGAAGATAAGAAGAAGGATATATGAAAGTATCTGCCTTAGGAAGCCATTTAAATGTGTTTTAAAACAGTTTGAAAGACTGTCAATGTCCTCTTTATTTAACCCTACAGCCAATCTAAAAGCATCCAAATCAATGATTGAGTGCTCTACAGCAAAAGAATGATAGTTTAATCTAGCTAACAGATGATCAGATGATAAGATTTCACCATTGTCATCTGAATCAGAACAAGGCCTCATGGTATCCTCATTTCAGATTCAGAAAGGGATTAGATAAATAATAGATGCTGTGATAAATGACTGGATTCCGATGAGTCACAACTTACAGAAGGTCACCTCAGGTTAGACTGAGGCCTGTTGGGAATGTACTAATGACAACAAATAAAACAATCCTTGTTTAAGAGATTACAAGACTGCGTCCCATGACTGCTAGCTTTCACAATCGATCCAGAACGTCTCTTCTGAAACGTTGACATTTGAGCAAGTCTTTCAATTCCAATTTCATAGCCAACCTTGTGATGTAAAAGACTCAACTTAGGCAAACAGTTTCTGAATTATATCTTGTTAGCTGAGCTCTGGGTCGCTCACGTGTTATATGACTGTAGAGGTCATAAGAAATAATGTCACCTTGTAAATGATTTTACTCGGAGACAACAAACACCATCATAAATAGTCTGTTTGATTCCCAGAACTACTGGATTCTGCGCCAGATGAAACAAATATTGAGGAACACGTTACACCTAGTTCTACCCTTGAACCCACTGTGACATTTGTCAACAAATAAAGACATGTTCGGGTCCAAACAGTATTCAGATTGTCACCGTTGTTGTTTAAGCCCGTCTGTCCGTTCTCTCGACCCAGACTGTCCAGGTCAGGGAAAGCAGGCATCTTCGGTAGGGTTCTGCTCCTCGACCGGAGGGTGCTGTCCTCCTTCCTCTCCATACCAGGGAAGATCAGGTCCTTACAGACCAACAGGCACAGTTACACATCCAGCCTGGATCAATTAACATAGTCCCAAAACATGACTGGAGAGCAACAATTAAGAATCTGCTGATTAAAGCCTAAGGGTGGGAAAAACTTGTGGAGCTTTGTTTTTGGGGGGGGGGGGGGGGGGGGGTGTGCTTAATTGCGATGAATCTGGCATGTCATACCTGTAACCACAACTATCTACAGCACAGAATAACCTCATTATGAAATCAGAAACAGACTGATTGTGGTTGGTTGTTCACCTTACAGTCACTATTAAACTCAGGCAGTTATTTCACGCATCTTTCGTTTTAAATCTAAGTTCTGTTCACTTAAGGCCATAATTATGAACCCTTCTATCATCAAGCACATCTGCTCTGAGTCCAGACTGTCAATCAGCGCTTCCCTGGAGCGACACTAACGTACCCTGCTTCCCCTGCTGAGCTACAAGTGGGACTACTAGACTGCGTCAAAACACGAAGCTCTATTGAGCTACATTGGAAATATAGATAGTCTATACTCACACGTTTCTGGGTCTGGAAGAATCAACTTCACTATCTTGCTCGGTAATGTTAAATAAAGACATGCAGACAGCCAGCTGTGTCCTTATGAAACACATTCACACTCATCAGCTGTTAATGTTGATAGAAAGACGGCTGCTGATTGGTTAAAAGCTCTTTCCTCCTGCCATACGTCACAGCCCGTTTTTTTTAGTCTGGCAGCCAATAGAAAAGCTTTTTAGTCTGGCAGCCAATAGGAAAGCTCTCCATCGTTTTCGCCTCCCAACAGTCGTGACTTGGTGGAGTGATGAATTAGATTTGTGTAGGTGTCTTCAAGGTTTATTTGTGTAAGACAAAAAAAAACTAATTTTAGAAGCAACAATAAGCAGCCTACTCGTTTGTTTTGAAAAGATTGGCTGTGGATGACGAGTTTGCAATGGCTCATTAAAAGGTGATATTGCATTGTCAGGTGTTTCATGAGCAGAATTCAGCTGACTTCCTGTAAAATGTTTTTATTGCAGTACTGCTATAGTTGAACTTACAGTGAAAGGGTGACATAACAGTACAAAGGAAAACAGAGTACAAAAAATGAAAGACAATATCCACAATTTTAACAAACAAAATCGTATTTTCAGGTCATGTCAGCAGGTATTATAAAAGCTCAACAATTCAGTATATACACACACATACAAACATGTCTGAAACTGTTTATCATGCACAAACTCACACCCATAATATTATATCTTTTCTTTTCTTTATAAATGATACATATGTACAGCATCATTAATAATTTATCACGCATAGTTAATTCTCATCACACCCCTTGCTGTTGCACCCCCCCCCCACACACACACACACACAACCACAGACACACACACACACAACTAAAATATTCAACAGATCCTCTAGAAAAAGTCAACATCAACAAAAGCCTATTCACATATATATATCCTTAATTCATTTCATTTCACTGTATTCTCCATCAGTAACTTGACTAAATCCTAAACACAAGAGACAAGAGAGAGTTGGCATAAGGATTCCAAAACAGACTGGAGATTCGATCTACTGCTACATCGTCCCCTTTTAACAGTTTTTGCATCTCGCTCCTTTATAAAGACGTCGTCCCAGAAGTGACCAGCTGTTTTCTCCTACAGGGTTCATCAGGCTATAAAAAGCAGAGCGGACCCAGGGTGATGATTGGCTCTGGGTCCCAGGGTTGCTCCTCCCCTTCCTCCACTCCCAGGCCCCTGACAGGAAGTAGTTCCATGTCCCCCCGATGTAATTCGGAGCTCCCCCAAACCTTGAAGTCTACCTCCACCTGGCAGAAAGACAGACAGGCAGACAGACAGAGAGACAGACAGGCAGGCAGAGAGACAGACAGGCAGGCAGGTAGACAGACAGACAGACAGAGTGAAGGTCAGGATGAAGTATTTGATATTTTATTAATCTCTAGTGTAAGCGCTCTGTGACGTGTGTTACAGTGTCGGATTGTCTCGTGTGTGTTGACTCGCATCAAGTGGGGAGGAAATGAACTGAAATTCCCACTGAGGAGGACTGGCTGATTCAGTGATTCACTGATTCGTTACATAACTTCCCCTCAGTCATATCAGAGTCTCACCTCACAACCTTTCCTCGTCATGGTGATGTGCTTCAGACCAATCTTTGTATTAGTGTCCCCGACAAAGCGAAGCCAGCTGGTTGTCTTGGCGATGGTGTGGTTTGCCAGGCACCCTATGCTCACACGCTGAGAGGCAGAGTGGCTGTGTAACCGTAGAAACCGCAACTGGACAACATCTAAACCAGCGTACTCAATCTAGGATGCGTTGGAAAATGAATTAATATCAGAGATCTTAAATCATGTGAAATCTCATCACTCGAATCAGTCTGGATTGTAGGAAGACTAACCTTGTTGCTGTTATTCAACCGACTGGTCCATTGAATAGAATCTTTCGATTTATTTTTTTCTGGCTCCCACTTCACTGCCATCTGCCATTCAAACAGTAAAATAGAAATCAATATAACAGGCAAAACCTTTAGTTACTGAACAGTACGAGTGTCCCTGAGCAGGTGTGACAGTGAGCTAGTGTACCTGAGCAGGTGTGGTACCTGAGCAGGTGTGACAGTGAGCGAGCGTACCTGAGCAGGTGTGACAGTGAGCTAGTGTACCTGAGCAGGTGTGACAGTGAGCGAGCGTACCTGAGCAGGTGTGACAGTGAGCGAGCGTACCTGAGCAGGTGTGACAGTGAGCGAGCGTACCTGAGCAGGTGTGACAGTGAGCGAGCGTACCTGAGCAGGTGTGACAGTGAGCGAGCGTACCTGAGCAGGTGTGACAGTGAGCGAGCGTACCTGAGCAGGTGTGACAGTGAGCTAGCGTACCTGAGCAGGTGTGACAGTGAGCTAGCGTACCTGAGCAGGTGTGACAGTGAGCTAGCGTACCTGAGCAGGTGTGACAGTGAGCGAGCGTACCTGAGCAGGTGTGAGAGTGAGCGAGCGTACCTGAGCAGGTGTGACAGTGAGCGAGCGTACCTGAGCAGGTGTGTGAATGAGGGAGCTCTCCTGAAAGGTGACAGGCTGGATGCAGGTAGTCCCTCCTGCTGTGAAGTTACAGAACACCTGCAGAGCGTCGTAAGGACAGCCCTGGTTAGGATCCATGTAGTAGAGCCCTGGGAAGAGAGGAGAAGGAATCAACAACACAGGATCCTTATCAAGAGCAACCCTCATCTGAAGCATCTTAACATGGGGCACGCTAGGGTTTGGACCCCCTGGATAATTTGTACTCTGGGCCCCTAAACCAAAATCACACTGAGTACAGAGTGCTGCTGGTCCCTTTGTCTAATCGGTGCCCCAGTAAACATTCTAATCTCTTCCCTGTCACGACGCCCCTGGTCTGAACCACTGACCATCCTCCAGGTGTGGATGAATCAGCCCCAGTTCATGACAGGTGGTGGCAGGGCTGTCTCTGGTGCCCTGGGGCCAGCTGACGGAGCTGGTGACGGCCTGGTCAGCCAGAAGCCCTGGTGGTCCTCGGGTCACAGAGCTTGGGTCAGGCTGGGGGACAAGTGAGCGACAGAAAGAGGGTGAGATACACACACACACACACACACACACACACACCAGACACACTAAATATGGTGTGAAACAGCAATAGAATGAGGGTTCATCTTGTACTTTTAGAGGTCTTCTTCTTTGAGAAATCACAGCAGGTTTGGTTATAGGTTTTTGTCTTTGTCCAGATCCAGGTTTGGGTCTAAATCCAGGTCCAGGTTTAGGTCCTGGTTTGGATCTTGGTCCAGGGTTTGGCCCAGGTTTAACCCCTGGTTTTAGATCAGGTCGAGTTCCTATTCTTGGATCAGGTCTTGACCCTGGTCTTGACCCAGGATTTAGCCCAGGTTTTAATCCAGGTCTTAATCCAGGTCTTAATCCAGGTTTTATCTGAGGTTTTACCCCAGGTCTTAATCCAGGTTTTACCCCAGGTCTTAATCCAGGTTTTAGACCAGGTCTTAATCCAGGTTTTAGCCTAGGTTTTAACCCAGGTTTTGGACCAGGTCTTAACCCATGTTTTAGCCCAGCTCCTGGCCCAGGTATTGGAAGCTGTTTAGATCCAGGTCGGGATCTGATCCCTGATTTTAGTTCAGTTCTTTGCCCAGGTGTTGATCCATGCTTTGGCATCACTCGTGGTGCAGATCCAGAGTTTACCTTGGTGTTAGTCCTGGCCGTGGATTTTTTTAGTAAGAGTTGTGGTCCAGATCTAAGTTTAGATCTTGGTGGACCTGGTAAACCAGGTTTACCCTGTGAAAGAAATGTTCCGAAAGTGTCAATGTATAATTTTTTAATTGTAATTACATCCGCTGTTATTTTTTTTTGCTGCAGAAATTTATTAAATAATTAAAGTATATAAATCCCTACTGGTGGCCCTTTCTGGCCTCTCTCTCCCTTGACTCCAGGTAATCCTTGCACGCCCTTCACTCCCTTAACAAACCAGAAAACTGTTAGCAATCGTTCTGCACACACCAACGCATCAAAGACCCCCGGACACAGACCCACCCATAACCATGAAGTGTGAGAGATCGTACAAACACACCTTTTTCCCAAAGAGGCCCTGGAAAGGAGACAATGAAATGGATCAAAAACTGAACGTTCTTCATCAGGAAGTGATTATCAAGAGCTGAAATGATGCTTTCTAAAGGATGAACATACTGGAAGACCGGCTGAACCTCTTCTTCCAGGGGGCCCTCCGGGGCCGATGCCTCCCTGAATCACATCAGAAAACCTTGCTTAAGAAGACCTGACAGGAATCTAACCTCTGATCCTCTCCTGTAGATACTATCGATGACAGAACTGCAATTAACAGCGAACTCACCTGTAGTCCTTTGGGGCCTATTCTTCCTTTAGGCCCAGTCAAACCTTGATTACCCTACATTAAAATATAAGATGTGTTTAGATGAATAGATCTGATGATATAACGTAATTCATCTGTCACCAGATACATTCTAAATTAGACTTTTCCTTGAACAATAAGAACTTTCCAGAATTATAAATTTCTTCACAAGAGTGACAAAATTGGAATGCGAAGGTCCCCTACTTTGCGTCCCGGAAGTCCTCTGTTTCCTGATTGGCCCTTGTCACCATGTTGACCCTGACAACAGGGACATGAACAATCATGGATCTGAGACCAAAACAATCGTCTACAAATCTAGAAAAGGCGGATCCTCAGAAACAGCAGCTGTACCTTCGACCCAAACAGGCCGCTGTCTCCCTTCTCTCCTCCCAGGCCCGGAAGACCCTGATTAGGGAGGAAGAAGTTTACACTCATACTGGAAACATCCATGAAAACAACCACCTAAACATCCACCTAAACATCCACCTAAACATCCACCTAAACATCCACCTAAACATCCAGTTGCTCAGTTTTCCTGAAGGTTTTGCATGCGTACCTTTGGCCCTATAGGTCCAGGAGGTCCACGTCTACCTTTCTGTCCAACATCCCCCTGGAGAACACAGGGGTAGAACAACGTTCTGGCACTGCTCTGCTCACCAAAGGTCACAACTTCCACCAGAATAAGATCTTTCAGCAGAAGGACCACAGAGGAGCTCTACCTTGGATCCAGGTCGTCCGTTGTTCCCCCTCAGTCCAAGCTGTCCAGGTTGACCCTGCAACATTCAACAGCACATTCGTACACAGCAATGTCACTTATATGCATGTGTGCATGATGATGCGTGTCTCACCATCTTGCCAGGTTGGCCAAGTGTTCCAGGATATCCCCTGAAGCCCATATCACCCTGGTGTGTACGGAGATAGAGGGGAGCAGTTTAGAGCACATGTTTGAATGTAGATGAATTGGTTTGAGGTGTTGTGATTGTGGATGTTTTGAACAGAATATCTTCCTACCGGGTCTCCTTCATTTCCTTCCACTCCCAGCAAACCGTCCAAACCAGCGAGACCCTAAAATGACCCCAACATGACCCACTGAGACTAACGATGGACTGTGCCTTGTCATTGGGAGTCAGAACAGCCTTTGCTAGCGTGTTTTTTCTGTGAATGTGGATCTATATTAAGTGTGTCTAAATGGGATACTTGCTGTCTTTCCAGGTCTTCCTACAGATCCAGGCTTCCCCACTGGTCCTGGTGCTCCCTGAGAATTGAAAAACAAAGATGTGAGAAAATACATTTAGAAGGAGATAGCAAAATTATTTTCAACTTTAAACTTTTCCACACACACACACACACACACACACACACACACACACACACACACACACACACACACACACACACACACACACACAAAAGTTGTTTGTTATCGTATTAATGACAACATTAAAGACAATTTCATTCATAAAACCCACCGGACTTCCTGGTTGTCCTTTACTTCCTCTTTGTCCTGGACCCTGGTTCAACCCCTTCAAAATAAAAGACCTGGTAAGAAGCTTACATTCGACAGACATGTCATAAGACCGTTGATGAAGAGACGATGACCTTTCACCTTTGGCCCATCTGGTCCTAGATTCCCCTCTTCTCCGGGGGGACCTGGAGGTCCTGGTTGACCTTTAGGTCCAGTTGGCCCCATGATCCCCCTCTTTCCCAAGGCCCCCTACAAACACATCGCACAAGAAGAAGGCAAATGACTTCTGACATCTGAGTGTTCAAAACACCTTCGAGGCCATTTGAAGAACACAACATTTCTTACCATCTTGCCTTTTATCCCAACATCTCCCTTCTCCCCCTTTAGACCTGCTATTCCCTGGGGAAAAAAAACATCCATAACATCACACACTAACCTCACCAACAGCAGAGATTTAAAAAAACCAAATTGCACTCTCGCAAACTGCTTAAAGTAGGAAAACCTGAGGTTCTTACCATTTCTCCTTTCTCACCTCTGCTGCCAAGGTTACCCTTCTCCCCAGAATCTCCCTAGCAACACAGGGATCATCCTTTAGCATGCCTCTCTAGATCAACAGGAAGTTGGTCCTTCGCAGGGAACAAGGCAGATCAAACTGGAATATCTCACCTTTGTTCCTGGGTTTCCATCTCCCCCATCTGCACCCCTCTCTCCAGGTGAACCCTGAGGACAGAGGAGGCAACACCTGTCAACCTTTGTTAGAAGATGCAAACCCCCCCCCCCACCCCACCCCCTCCCCTCCCTGTGTGGATTCACCTCACCTCACCTACCGTTTTTACTTATTGTTATTGCCCCCACCCCCCTATCGCTGTGTACACTTTCTAATCTTTTACCTCACATCCTTACCCTTGTGTGCTTTGCGAGACTGTGTGCCGTTGCTACGAAGGAGTTTCCCTTGGGATAGATAAAGTAATCTGAATCTGAATGTTTGAAAACAGGTGAAACAGGTAAATACTTACTGGTGGTCCTATAGGGCCGATAATACCTGCAGGGCCCAGACTTCCTGGAGACCCCTGGAACATCAGGGTGAACAAGAATCAGCCATTCATCCCATCCTAGCCCATTCATCCCATCCCCTTCACTTCAAGTTACTTTTACAAGAGAACTGACTGTGTTAACGGAGCAAGACACTCACTCTTTGTCCAAGGACGCCCTTCTGTCCTTTAACTCCCCCAGGTCCTGTATTCCCCCCTGTTCCGTATGGCCCTGCAAGACCAGACGAGCCTCTGTTGCCAGGCTGGCCCTAGCAACACAGAGGAAACAGGCATCACTACACTGGTTACAGTGGTTAGTGTTATCTGATGGAGCTAAGATAGTTTTACCACATGCTATATTTGAGTTTCTGGTTGTCACATGTTTAGAGACTGGAGACCCAGGCTGTGGCTCGCTCACCTTCAGTCCTGATATGCCCTGCTTCCCTCGATCACCTGGGGAACCTCGGTAACCCTGGAGACGCAGGATGGCAGGAAACACGTTAGCCAATGGCCTTCTCTCTTTCTCAAACTGTTCCTGGGTGGGTTCAAGCCTATTGCAATGTGTTGTTCTGTTACCTGTTTCCCAGGTGCTCCGGTTGGTCCTCGTACCCCTTGTTTACCTCGGTCACCTTGTAAACCTTTGGGCCCTCTCTCCCCTTGAGGTCCCACCTTTCCCTTCTCACCCTTAAACAGGAACAGGAACCCCCCCCCCCCCCTACATTAGTTCTGACACAGTCTGGAGCAGCCCAATTAACATCTTATTTACATGAAAATGACCCTCAGGCTGTTTGTGTATTCATGTGATGCAAACCCCTTTTGAGAGAGGATCCGTTAATCAGAAGGTCACAGGTTAAAATCTTGGCCATGCCAAATTACGTTGTGTCCTTGGGTAAGCCACTTCACCCTACTTTCCTCAGGGGGGAATGTCCCTGTACTTGCTGTGAGTCGCTCTGGATAAGAGCGTCTGATAAATGACTAGATGTAGCGCGTGATGAAAGCATGCTGGGTTTTAAACAGACACTCACAGGTGGTCCTGCTCTTCCTCCTGGCCCCCCTGGGCCCCTTAGTCCAGGAGGCCCCTAAGAACAGAAACTGCATCTTCCTTATACATCATCATCATCATCATCATCACAGTTCATAATTTTCAATATTTCTATTCTCAAAGACAATCCAAAGCGGAATTAACTCAAAGTCAAATAAAAGCATCGCATTTTACAAAAAGTGCTTAGAATTTTCTTCGGTTTATCCCACTTATTCAGCTAAAGGTTAAACTAATCTACAATCAATAATCAATACAGTCTAATCAATATACCTCCTCACCATCGACACCAGCTAGTCCCTTTTGGCCAACAGCTCCTGTGAAACCCTGCAAGAGGGAAAAAGACAGCCTTGATCAGACGTCTAGCTAAAGGATCCAGGTGATCTGAGGCAGGACAGTGGAGGCAGGACAGTGGAGGCAGAACAGTGGGAGGCAGGACTCTCTACCTTGTCTCCCTTCTCAGCAGCTGCTCCGGAGGGTCCTGCAGGTCCATCTTTACCCTGGAGAAGGTGAACCAGCAGAGAGTCACATCTCAACAGACTCAAACCAAGATTATCTCCAGGAAAGCGCCCAAAAAAACAACGAAAATTCCTTCCAATACTTCAGGTAGAAAAGAAAATCACCTGTCTAATCTGAGTGTAATAATCCTGTTTTTAAGTGTTGTTGTTTTTAATTTGTGGATGTAGGAGAGACTTACTGGGTAACCTGGCACCCCTCTGGGGCCCACAGGTCCAGGGGGGCCCTTGTCTCCTGGGGGGCCCTGGAGCCCCGAACCTCCCCACGGGCCTATGTTCCCCTGCAGGCCCTGCACTCAGTCACAATCGTGAATTAATGAATTTATGAATGAATGAATTCATGGATGAAAGGGATGTCTGAAACAAACAACTGAATCAACAAATAAGTTGATGGATGAATGAATGAGGGTGATGGTTAGCGTTAGATGGATGAATGAATACACTGAATAATAAGTGAATGAATGAATCGTACAAGAGCCCCTCTATATCCTCTGAGTCCAGGTGCACCTTGTTCGCCCTGCAACACAAACAGAGCACAAGTCTAAATTACTGGTTATTCACAGGTTAATCCTTCAGCCAGCCTTCATGATAGAGACATCGTCTCAAAGCCAAGATCCCTGGTTCGACTCACTGGGCTGCCCTGCTCGCCCTTTGGCCCCTCTGGGCCGCGGTTTCCCTGTAAGCAAAGATCAAAACAAACACGCAGTATGAACCAACGATAGAAATATGATGTCACAGTGATTGCCAAGAGAAGTTTAAATGTACAGGAAAATACTTCCTGTGTCAAAGGTCAAGAGCTGAGTGATAAACAGGAAGTGGTCATCCATACCTTCAGTCCAGGGTTTCCTGGATGACCAGTTGGACCATCTTTCCCCTTCACCCCCTGGAGATCACATGATCAGTCACATGATCAATGACAGGAGCACTACAGTCGGTCTATTGAGAGTTAGTTTGAGCTGAGTTAGTTGGATCTGACTCCAGACTGAAACTTACTTTGACTCCTGGCTTCCCAGGATTCCCAGAGGCACCCCTGCTTCCTGGATCCCCCTGTGAGACAAACCCAGAAACATCACCGCCACCCTCAGACAAGCAAACTCACAAGACAGGCCAAAACTCAAGGGTTGGTTGTCCCCGGAAAAAAAACCCATCTACAGGTTACCGTGGAAACGGCGTGGGTGTGGTGGTGTGTGGAAGTGACACTCACGCTCTTCCCCACGGCGCCCTGCCCGCCCGGAGGTCCAGTCTTCCCCGTCATTCCCTGTCACATGGATCGATGACATCACTCGATGATGTCACACGCACCCAATCCCTTCACCACCATCAACCATCAGATTCTCTCATACATTGTGTTGGTCAAATTAAAGGGTTATAATGGAGATGGACAATACCCTTAGTCCTGGCAGTCCAGGACTTCCATCCTCTGCATGCAGGCCAATGGGTCCCTGAGAGAGAGAGAGAGAGAGAGAGAGAGAGAGAGAGAGAGAGAGAGAGAGAGAGAGAAGAGAGAGAGAGAGAGAGAGAGAGAGAGAGAGAGAGAGAGAGAGATAGAGAGAGATGGAAAGAGAAAGACAGAGATCGATAGACAGAGAGAAAGAGATACCAAGAGTTGTTTCCAAACGTGCAGATCTGCAAATTCTGACAAAGGAAAGAGAGGAAATGAAAGGTGTCTTACTAGATCTCCATATGTCCCATCTTGTCCTCTGCTTCCTAAAAGACCTTCAAGACCCTGAGATGAGAGACAGTGTTATAAAGACCCTGAGATGAGAGACAGTGTTATAAAGACCCTGAGATGAGAGACAGTGTTATAAAGACCCTGAGATGAGAGACAGTGTTATAAAGACCCTGAGATGAGAGACAGTGTTATAAAGACCCTGAGATGAGAGACAGTGTTATAAAGACCCTGAGAGGAGAGACAGTGTTATAAAGACCCTGAGATGAGAGACAGTGTTATAAAGACCCTGAGATGAGAGACAGTGTTATAAAGACCCTGAGATGAGAGACAGTGTTATAAAGACCCTGAGATGAGAGACAGTGTTATAAAGACCCTGAGATGAGAGACAGTGTTATAAAGACCCTGAGATGAGAGACAGTGTTATAAAGACCCTGAGAGGAGAGACAGTGTTATAAAGACCCTGAGATGAGAGACAGTGTTATAAAGACCCTGAGATGAGAGACAGTGTTATAAAGACCCTGAGAAGAGAGACAGTGTTATAAAGACCCTGAGATGAGAGACAGTGTTATAAAGACCCTGAGAGGAGAGACAGTGTTATAAAGACCCTGAGATGAGAGACAGTGTTATAAAGACCCTGAGATGAGAGACAGTGTTATAAAGACCCTGAGATGAGAGACAGTGTTATAAAGACCCTGAGATGAGAGACAGTGTTATAAAGACCCTGAGAGGAGAGACAGTGTTATAAAGACCCTGAGATGAGAGACAGTGTTATAAAGACCCTGAGATGAGAGACAGTGTTATAAAGACCCTGAGAGGAGAGACAGTGTTATAAAGACCTTGAGAGGAGAGACAGTGTTATAAAGACCCTGAGAGGAGAGACAGTGTTATAAAGACCCTGAGATGAGAGACAGTGTTATAAAGACCCTGAGAGGAGAGACAGTGTTATAAAGACCCTGAGATGAGAGACAGTGTTATAAAGACCCTGAGATGAGAGACAGTGTTATAAAGACCCTGAGATGAGAGACAGTGTTATAAAGACCCTGAGATGAGAGACAGTGTTATAAAGACCCTGAGATGAGAGACAGTGTTATAAAGACCCTGAGATGAGAGACAGTGTTATAAAGACCCTGAGATGAGAGACAGTGTTATAAAGACCCTGAGATGAGAGACAGTGTTATAAAGACCCTGAGAAGAGAGACAGTGTTATAAAGACCCTGAGATGAGAGACAGTGTTATAAAGACCCTGAGATGAGAGACAGTGTTATAAAGACCCTGAGATGAGAGACAGTGTTATAAAGACCCTGAGATGAGAGACAGTGTTATAAAGACCCTGAGATGAGAGACAGTGTTATAAAGACCCTGAGATGAGAGACAGTGTTATAAAGACCCTGAGATGAGAGACAGTGTTATAAAGACCCTGAGAAGAGAGACAGTGTTATAAAGACCCTGAGAAGAGAGACAGTGTTATAAAGACCCTGAGAAGAGAGACAGTGTTATAAAGTATCTTCCTGTTCTTTCATTCCTTCCTCTACACAGCCATATCTGAATACCAAGAAGTTATTTCATACATTTTTTTTTTCCGAGTCCAGTTAAGTCCAAAGTGATGCTTAGAAGTTAAAAAGTGGGTTAATCTCATTAATCTCACCTTCACACCTTTAGACCCAGTGACCCCTGGTATTCCTGACCTCCCCTGTGGGATTACAGTCCAGGAAGCAGATTAAGAAGAGGAGTCAGCAGAAAATGTCAGCCAGAAATTTTTGGGGGACAATTTATCTTTCATTGTTTGGCAACGATGCGACGTTCAAGACAAGACAATTATAGATTGCAACTATTAAGTGCTGTTGTCTACCATGTACAACATACAATACCAGAATACATACAAAAATTGCTAATGTTTTTTAAGAAAAACAGAGCTAGTTCAGTGAATGTTTGTGAATAAGAATAAGAGAGTGTAGGTAAGAAGTGTAGGTACATAGGAACCTTTATACCGGGTTCTCCTTCAGCTCCACTCTCTCCAGGAATCCCCATCAACCCCTGGAGAGGGGAGGGGGGGGGGAGGGGGAAGAGACAGAGGGGGAAGGGGGGGACCGGGGGTGGGGAGGGGGGGAGAGACAGAGAGGGAAGGTAAGGCAGCTGTGGACCAGACTTTTTGTTGTTGTTGACTTTCTTATTTCTTTCTCATAATTGATACTCACAAAAGTTCCAGGCAGCCCAGCAAAGCCAATCCGACCATCTCGACCCTCGAAAGAAGAACACAGCAGGAGGTTCTTACAGAACAGCAGCTCCAACACACAAACGGAAGGTAACCATGGTAACCACATTTTCTTTCCCGCACCTTGTCGCCTCTGGGTCCGGAAAGGCCTTGACTACCAGTGGGCCCTCGGTCGCCCTGGAAACAGACCGAGAGTGGAAGCTCTTATTAAAAAGCTTCCTTCACCCATGAGGAATCCATCCTTTGCCGAAATATTCCTCACCTTCGCCCCGTCTTTTCCCTGCTTCCCCTGTTCGCCGATGATGCCGTCGTAACCCTGGAGACGGTCAAAACCAATCGAAAAGTGTTCAGAAGAGCGCGGAGGAAGAGGAATCAATATCAAGTTCTGAGAGGTTTTCCACCAACAACGACAGACAGGCCGACTTACAGCAGAGCCAGGAGCCCCAAGTGGCCCCAATGGGCCCACATCTCCAGGCAGACCAGACGCCCCGCCTCGGCCCTTGAAGCCCCTCTTTCCAGGGGGGCCAGGAGGCCCCTGCAGAGAGAGAAGGAGAGGGAGAGAGAGATAGAGAGACAGAGAGATAGAGAGAGAGAGAGAGAGAGAGAGAGAGAGAGAGAGAAGGAGAGGGAGAGAGAGAGAGACAGAGAGAGAGAGAGAGAGAGAGAGAGAGAGAGGGAAGGGAGGCTACATCAGATTGGCTCTCGGTGACACCAGTGGACAAGAGAGAGAGAGAGAGATAGAGAGAGATAAAGAGATATATATATATAGAGAGAAAGAGATAGAGATAGATAAAGAGAGATAGAGAGAGAAAAGAGAGAGAGATAGAGAGAGAGATAGAGAGAGAGATATAGAGATATATATAGAGAGAGATAAAGAGAGGTAGAGAGAGATTGAGATTGAAATTGAGAGAGAGAGGGGAACTGACACTAACCATGTCTCCTTTGAATCCTTTCTCTCCTTTCTCTCCTTTCTTGGCTTTGACCCCCTGGAGACAAATACAAGTTAAAAACACACATACATGTACACACACACACACACACACACACACACACACACACACACACACACACATGTAAGAATGTGAAAAGGTAAACATGTGAATACATGGAACCATGTGAACATGCCTAGCGGGATGTTTGAAACGTGACAGAGGGCAGTGATGAGACTGAACAGATTTAAACATGCCTATGTGACTTCCTGTCATCTAGCCAATAGGAAATGAGAAAATTGCTTTAAGTAATCTTACGGGATCACCTGAAGGTCCAGGTTTTCCTGGCTTCCCATTGGCTCCCTGGAAAGAGAGGGAAAAATATAAAAATTAATGTACACGAAACTTTCTGGCCCTGTCCTGTGATCATGGCTGTTTGTATGTGTGTGAGCGTGTGCGTTTGTCTGTGTGTTTATGTGTGTGTGTGTGTGTGTTTGTGTGTTTGTGTGTGTCTATATGTGTGTGTGTGTGTGTCAGAAGTCGTACTTTCAGTCCAGGCATTCCAGGTTCTCCTATTTCCCCTTCGTCGCCCGCTGCTGCCCCCTAGTGAACAGAACAGGACAACGTCACACTGAGACCCTTCATTTGGCCACAACCAGCAAAATACCTGAGTTTTATGGATGATGATTTCATGTGGATATCAACTGGGAAAATTACTACGATTGATATTTAGGGGTTGACACTTACGGGGTCTCCTTTAAGACCTGGGGGGCCTTCTGCCCCAGGACTTCCCTGTGGAGACACTTCATATTCAGCCTCATCAACCCATTAAAAAAAAACTTCACTGAACATATTTGCAATCAATCAAAAATTGCAATACAAGCTGTCTCATGCATGTAAAGTCCTATGAAAATCCTGTATAAAAGTGTATTACATGATCATATAAGTCAAGCAAGGAAGCAAGCAAGGTTCTATGGTTCTATGGTTCTACCTGTGGTCCTCGAACTCCTGGAAAGCCAACAGGGCCGTCAGGGCCAGGATCTCCCTGCAGAGAACAACACGATGAGTCTGTTCTGTATGGAACATGAACGTTTCTTAATAGACATCAGGTAAGAGTGAGTCCCTCCTGACTCACCTGTGGTCCAGGATGTCCCCTCAGACCAGCCTCACCTGGCTGGCCCTGGACAAACACAAACTCAGAGGTTGATGCTGATTCGGTCAAGACGCTAAGCTAACGCATGCTAAGCTGCTCATATAAACAAGGCAATAAAATATAAATTAAAAAACATGTGAATCAGTTCTTACTGGTGGTCCATTGACTCCCGGAACACCTTTCGCTCCTCTGGGGCCAATTTTACCCTGATAAGAAGTAGATTCGTTCGTGAGTTGTTTATCTGGGCTTTTCGGATGCCAAATCTGATGATACCAAGTATCTGTAATAAGAGATCTGTAATATCTGTAATAAGAGATCTGTAATATCTGTAATAAGAGATCTGTAATATCTGTAATAAGAGATCTGTAATATCTGTAATAAGAGATCTGTAATATCTGTAATAAGAGATCTGTAATATCTGTAATAAGAGATCTGTAATATCTGTAATAAGAGATCTGTAATATCTGTAATAAGAGATCTGTAATATCTGTAATAAGAACTGATTCTCTCACCGGTGGCCCTGGTGATCCGACAAACCCTTGAGCACCGATATCTCCCTGACAAACAGAGAAGCTTCATGTTACCACCTGGTTAGAGGTTGATCACAACCTATAGTTGGTGCCTGCTGCTAGATGTCGATACTCACTGGAGGTCCAAGTGGCCCCATGAAGCCTTTCTGTCCTCTAGGCCCAGGTATCCCCTAACATCAGGACAAGCAAGTTAGGAATGAAGACGTTCCATGTTATATATCAGGGGTCTCCAATCCTGGTCCTCCAGGGCCGCTGTCCTGAAGGTTCTAGTTGTTTCCCTGCTCCAGCACACCTGATTCTAATGAAGCGTCGTTATCAAGCTCTGTGGAGGTGTGCTGGAGCAGGGAAACATCTAAAACCTTCAGGACAGCGGCCCTCGAGGACCAGGATTGGAGACCCCTGTTATATATTCTACCTTGTTAAACCCATGTGGTGTCTGTCACAGATCTTAGAACTAAGATAAAGTTAGTCTACAGCTGAGGTGAACTCACAATGTAGCCTGTGATCCCATTAAGACCCCTGCTTCCGTCGTTCCCCTGGAAACAAACAAGTTTAGAACGACTCTGTGTTTTTTATTTTGAGAGGCTACTTGTAAACTTGTGAGCACGATCTGCTTTGTGAAACCTTCTCTCCTTTGCGTCCTCTGCTTCCTTGGGGTCCAGGTTCCCCCTGGTAACCCTGGTAACGACAAGACAAAAACCCAACGTTACTGGCATCTTATTATGACATGATAGCAGATTCAGCTTTAGGGACAAGGTGCGCTAGCATTTTAACGCTAACAGGGCACCAACCACAGCAGACTTTCTTAACCGTTTCCCAACCGTTGCGGTCCACTTTCCTTTAATCATTCTTTAGTTTTGATTGGTTTAGGAGGTTCACAGGTTGGGATTAGCTAGACAGCTTTGCACAAGGCCTAGGCTACATCAGCATGGCTATAGATAATGAGGTTAGTTCAAGTTACATTAGAAGTCTCTGCCATTCTTACCCACTCACCCAGCTCCCCCTTGCTGCCTTTCTCTCCTCTGTAGCCCTGAGGACCCTGGTTGGATGGAAAAGAGGAAGTTCGAATCAAGTGCACCCCAACTACAGAGTCAGCTGGCTGAGCGGTTTAGGGGCTCTCACCTGTTCTCCAGGTGGACCTGGAGGGCCGGGGTCAGCATCCTTGCCTGGTGTCCCGTCTCTCCCCGGACGACCCTGAGGGCCTGGCATTCCTGGAGGTCCGGGAATCCCCTGGAACATAACACACACACACACACACACACATTCACATACACACACACATACACAAACACACATACACATACACACATACACACACATAAACATACACATACACACACACACACATACATACACACACACATACACAAACACACATACACATACACACATACACACACACACATAAACACACACATACACACACACTTAACACACACAGGCAGGAAGAACTAACGCACACAGACGCTCCTCTACTTCTCAGGATGGTTGTGTGGCCCAGACAGAGTCCAGGATGGTGGGTTAAACTGGACCACAGTGTTTACACATGGAAACATGGGGAAGAACGTTTCCCCCTCTTCCATGGCAAACAATGTCCTCTTGTGCCCCTACAGGAGTCACACAGGGGTGGAGGTGGCTCCTCCTGGCACTGGGTCTGGGACGGGGTGTCCACCCTGCAGCTTGGAGGCGCCATGTTAGCCTGTCAGTCTGAGACACTGTCAGCTGGCACAGGGGTACTGGCACGGGCAGACTGGCACACACAGACTGGCACACACAGACTGGCACACACAGACTGGCACACACAGACTGGCACACACAGACTGGCGCTGGTCAGGGTAGCGCTGCTCCAGAGTGTGAAGGGTTTAAGGCAGGGGTGTCAAACTCGTGCCATCGCGGGCCAAGAGGGTGCAGGTTTTAACCAAGCCCCTACACCAGCTGATATCAATAACGAGTTTGATTTCACTAAGTGGAGAAACGCGTTAGTGAAATCAGCTGGTGTAGGGGCTTGGTTGACGCGAAAACCTGCACCCTCTTGGCCCGCGATGGCATGAGTTTGACACCCCTGGTTTAAGGGAAGCTTGGTGGCAAGAAATCATCAGGTTGACTTCTCGTACTGCGATTGGATAACTTTCAGGATCCGACATGGACCAATCAAATTCATGTTGTTGTTTTTTTTAAATCTTTCTAACTTTCCTCATTCTTTGCTGAAGTTGGTTAGTTTTACCTCAGCAAAGTTTCTGTTCAAGAACAGATAAAACAGAGATACCTACGATTTTCCCTCGATCTCCTTTCCTTCCTTGCTTCCCAGTAATCCCAGGTAATCCCTGAAATAAAGAATAATCTCGGCTGTCAATGCAAAAAAAAGCAATTTAACAACTCACTAGTTGTTGTTGTTGTCGTTTACTTACAGGTGGTCCAGCATCACCTGGGGGGCCGAGAGGCCCTGGGGGGCCCTTAAGTTTCTAAGAATAAAAAACTAAATTGTCAGGATACAAAATGAATGATCAAGATCAACTGGATCGGATCACAAAGTTATAAAGCCTCCTACCGGCCAAGATGACACCAGCTTTTTGTAGATTTTCTTTTTCTGTAAAAGAGCAAATGTAAACAAAGTGATAGAGGGGGGGGCTTTAGCATCATCAGGTAGGCAGCAGGTGAGGTCAGGGGTCATTTCTCCTCCTGGAGTTACCTTGAAGGCCTCCCATTCTTCTTCTGAGGTTTTGAACACAACAATGGCAGGCATCCCTGGTGGACCAATAGGACCACGGTATCCAGTCCTCCCTGTCCTGCCCATCCCCCCAGCATAGCCCTGACACAACACAACACACACTGTCAGGACACAACACAACACACACACACACTGTCAGGACACAACACAACACACACTGTCAGGACACAACACAACACACACTGTCAGGATACAACACAACACACACTGTCAGGATACAACACAACACACACACACACTGTCAGGACACAACACAACACACACACTGTCAGAACACAACACAACACACACTGTCAGGACACAACACAACACACACTGTCAGAACACAACACAACACACACTGTCAGGACACAACACAACACACACACACACACACACTCTCCGTACACAATACAACACACACACTGTCAGGACACAACACAACACACACTGTCAGTATGCAACACAACACACACACACCGTCAGAACACCTTACACACACAAACTGCCACAACACACTGCCACAATACAACAGACAAACACCATGTCAGAACACACAGACACACACTGTTGTCATGACCACATACTTTGTCTCCTTTAGGTCCAGGCAGCCCAGGTAACCCAGGAGGACCTTGAAGGCCCTGGAGCAGACAGGAAGTGACACATCAGCAAGGCCATGTTTAGATTTAATTCTATCTCGTTAGGATGGACAGATGTGTCTAATCTTCTACAGGGGGGGGGGATTGAGATTCTGATGATCTTGACATCATCATCATCCACAGTATCAACATCACAAACGTTGACAATAATCTTAAAGGATGTAGGTCATTATTCAGAAATGTATCGTATATTTAAATGTATTATTCCTTTACTCGTCAAAACAATGACTGTAGTATAACCTCGCTGTGAGAAATCTAATGAATCTACCAGTGGACATCAAACAGATGCAGTACTATCATTATACCAGAAGGGGGCACACACAGAAGTGCTGTGTTCCATTTACTCCTCCAGCCTACCTTATGAAGCTACCTCACTTCACTTTCTATCCCCTCTCCTTACTCTCTCCCTGTCTCCCTCCCTCTCTCTCGCCATCCCTCTCCTTCTCTCTCTTCCTCCATCCCTCTCTCTCTATGTCTCTCTCCCTCTCTCTTTCTTTCTTGGCCCAAATCCCATCTATAAGCACTTCCAACTGAAGTAAAAATGACCCTACTCCTCCACCTCCTCCACCTCTTCCACCAGACAAACTCAACAAGCTTCACAGAAACCAAGATGAAAAGAAGGGGGTGCCTTTTATGGCAGGCTTGTTGTACTCCTTCATGCCATGAAAAGCACCCCCTTCTATTGTCAGTTCTGGTCATCCCAGAATCTGAAGCTTCTTACTGTAACACTGAAGGGACTGGTATGAGTAGCCACAGTAAGTTTAATGCATGGGACTCCTTCCTAGACAGAGTTAGAAAGGGGGTGCCTTTCATGGCAAGAAGCAATACAGCAGGTATGCTATGAAATGCACCCCCTTCTATTGTCATCTAATGCAGATAAAAGCTTTGCTCACTCTTTGTCCTCTGAGATTAGGTTTCTTCTCCATTTCCCTCAGTATGTGGGCGTGGTCCACTTGCAGGTCAGCCTCTGATTGGCTGTGCTGCTGTGTCATCACCTCCTCCACTTCCTCCTCCAGTTCTTCTTCTATGACAGGTGGTGAAGGCTGTAACTCCGGCACAGAACTCCCACTGCTCTCTGCTGCCCCCGCAGGATGGGACACTGCCATCATAGTCTCCCCCCTGCTGTGAGCAGGCGTCAAGTTATTCCCTGTGACAGAGATGCCCGTCCCATTCTGAGGAGGAGTTGTGTCCTCAAACTCCGCCCCCTCTGGAGGTATACCAGCTCCTGATTGGGTATTTCTGTCAGGTAGTGGAACAGCATTCCACTGCTCTGCTCTCCCCTCAGAGACACTGACATTTCCTGGTTGGTGGACGGGAGGAAGAGGGGAATCATCCTCTCTTATCTGCCCCCAGTCCACCTTTTTCTCATCCCCAGAACCGACCAGCGGAGTGGGACGAACAACTCCCGTCTCCCTGGTGGGGCTGGAGGTTAGTCCAGATCCGGGGGACATCTGTGTATCTTCTACCCCAACAAAGGAGCTTCTACTTGGGCTTATGAAACCCTTGGTTACACCGAAACCTCCAGCCAGCAATCCCGGCTGCGTGGGACTCTCTGAGAAAACCACAGGTCTGACAACAGCTGTTTCTACTACCTCAGTTGGGTAAATATCTGTCGCAGTAGAATTCTGGAGGCCCGGGAGGGGCTGGTCCAATCCTTCCGACACGGAGGAGGCAGATTGGTTGGTCCTCTGCAGCCCCTTCCTCACCTCTAATTGGTCAGAAATTGAGGAAGAAACATATCCATTGGATGCACCATTCCCAGATGGCCAATCGGGTGCCGAGATGTGGAGCTTGGCTGTTTTGCGAGAACCAATCTCCAGGATTTTCACGGAAGAAATGTTCTTTGCGATGTTTGGAGCTTTATCCTGGTGCGGGATGGACTTGGGGTTAGAAAGGGTTCTAGACATATCTCCATGCAGTATCACTCTCGTCTGTCTCGGTGTGTCTCTCCCCGACAGGGTCCTGGTTCTGGAAGTCTGGTTTCCCGGAGATGGAAGAGGTGTACCCGGACGGTTCTGAAGTCCGGTTCTCCTAACATGGTTCTGATCAGCAGCGGTCTGGTTCTCCGGTTCAAGACGAAGAACCTCCTTCCCTGAGGAAAGTTCTAGTGCTGCGTTGGTTCTAGCCTCCCCAGCCTCTACTGAGAGGTCGTCCTAGAGGAGAGATGGCAGGAGAACATTGGATGAGGATGGTGGTTCACTGTTTAGGAACAGGAAATGTATCTGTGCTGAGATACAGAGAGAGACAGAGACTGACAGATGGATCAGTACTTCAGTGTGCCAGCAGGGGGCAGTGTACCTGAGTGTTTCCTGCAGTGAAGCAGCTAGAAGTGTTGGTGTGGCAGCTCAGTTCAGCTGCTGCAGGGTCTCCCATGATGAAGAGCATCTGCTGAATGGAGCCCTGAGCACAGAACACACAAACGTCAGACCAATAGGCTGGTCTGGGGGAAGAGAACAGACAATGGTTCATCCAATGGATGCACTACTCCCTGGAGTACCCAACCAATCAGGTTCAGGGAACACAAGGCCAGTGGAACTCAATGACACTATCTTCCACTATCTACCTAAAGCAGGTGGCAGGTGAACAGTCAATCTTCTTTTTCTAAAGTAAGGACAGCTTTCTCAAGTTCCAGAAGCGATGTTTAGGCTCTAGAATGTGAATTCGTGAACAAGATGAAAATAGTTAAAGCAGGGAAAAAGAAACATCTCTATCGCTAACACTAATAGTCAAGCCACTCAATCTTCAGTCCAGCCGATAACATTCTTAAGGTGACAAGACACAACACTACTGATCTTTGACCTTTGAACCTTAACCCTAGGTCGTGTTCTGTGTAGATATCAGATGAACCTTCAGCTAAGAAGTGTATCTGGGTCAAATGATACTTGTGAAGTTAATTCCGGAAAAAGAAACAACAGAAAACACACAAGTATGAATCCAACGCACTGAAACACCTGGTGAGTGTTTTCAAAGAGTGTTTCATCTGTACATTTGACGCAAGCAAGTTCAACCATGTGGTTCGGTGATTAGGTTTTGGAATGTTTGTCTTTCTCAGTCTGTCTCTACCTCAAGTCTGGATCTGTCTCCTGTCTTGCTGCTCTCAAAGAAAGGTCAGTGTCTTGAAAGAGGTCAGCTTCTTTAAAGAAGGGAGGGAATTAACACGCGTGTCATAGGTGTGAAAAACTGTCTAAAGGCAGTGATCGAAGAGGTAAGTTTCCAGTGGAAACGTCTGAATGTCAGGAAAAAGAATGAGATTAACACATAAATCAACAAGAAAAACCCACAAACTGATTTATAAAGAAACATTTAGCAACAAAAAAAGTCTTGAAATTGGTCCGTGTTTAGTTACGCTGTTTTTAACCACTTTGAGCTTGTGGGGTCATGTTCAAAGGTCAAGGATCAAAGGTCAGGAAGATGTGTTTGGGTTCCACCCAGCCGTCGTTCTCCGTCCTCTCATCTCCGCAGTCCAGCGAGGCAGACACCAAGGTTTGAGCACCTTCTTCACAGACACGAGAGGAACGGACAGCGGAGTGTTTTTTTTATTTTTTTTTCTACCTCAAAGATTTATGAGATTTCCCTGGCTGATGTGAAAAACGTCCTCTCTCCCTCGTCCGATCGCAGGCATGTGTAATAAAGGCCTCCTGGCCAGGTGGAACACCCTGTACCAACCACACCAAGGCCACTGAGACTCACAGCTCAACACATGCAGCAATCACCGCTAAACCACAGAAGAAGAAAGAGCGGGAAACAGCAGTCAGGTGACGACGCTGTCCTGTAGATAAACACTGAAATGAGACTCCTGGTGAGGTTTCACAGGTGAGGTTTCACAGGTGAGGTTTCAAGGGCCAGTTAGCTTGTTTGGGAGGAAGGTTAGAGACAGAACTGACAGCTACAGTCTACGGAAGTGCTGCTCTGTTCTG
Organism: Neosalanx taihuensis; assembly: GCA_030340665.1. NCBI lineage: Eukaryota > Metazoa > Chordata > Actinopteri > Osmeriformes > Salangidae > Neosalanx > Neosalanx taihuensis. Next base: position 7,609,818 of record CM059312.1, on the reverse strand, counting down.
TGAGCCACTCTACTGTGCTGGGAGACGTTGCCAAGCGTTCTAGGTTAGCGCCGCAGGATCGGGGCGTCCACATCGGAGGCTTCAAGACTTCCAACAAAGCCTTGGAATCGAACTGTCACAGACAGAATTCGATAAGATGACAGTTTGCCAGAGCGCTGTTTCAGATTAACACGTAGTCATTTATCAGACACTTTTATCCACGGTGACTTACAGCCAAGTACAGGGGTATTCCCCTCTGAGGCAAGTAGGGTGCAGTGTCTTGCCCAAGGACACAACGTCCTGTTGGCACTGCTGGGAATCGGCCGATTGCCTAACCGCTCAGCCACCTGCCCTGTCAGTTATTTCCTGGCGTTCCTACAGACCGTAGGAGGCCAACAACAACAACAACAACAACAACAACAACAGTCCTTCCACATCAGCACACCCTGTCTCAGTAACCCCTCCTGTCCCACTCATGGACGTCCTCCACAGACACTCAGAAAGTCCGACTCGCCACCAGGAACACGGCTAACTGACACACATTCTGATGTCTGATGACACACATACACACGCACACGGTGGATCAGGCAAACTTACGCAGCTCAGGATCAGTAGAGGCAGGATGGATCCTTGCATGGCTACAGAGGAGACGGACACGTCCAACTGCAGGACGAGATGTACGTCCTTCTGACAAACCTCAATCCCTCCCTCCCTCTCTCCCTCCCTCTCTCTCTCTCTCTCTCCCTCTCTCTCTCCCTCTCTCTCTCTCTCTCTCTCTCTCTCTCTCTCTCTCTCTCTCTCTGTGTGCCCCCCCCCTCTCTCTCTCCTCTGGACCCCTCCCTGGAAAAAGGCAGAGTTCACCAAGGTCATCCCACACTCCTCCTTGCCAAAGAAACTTCCCCCTGACCACAGTCACTACGTCACTCTCTCTCTCTCTGTCTATCTCTCTCTCTCTCCCTCACTCTCTCTCTCCCTCTCTCTCTCTCTCTCTCTCTCTCTCTCTCTCACTCTCTCTCTCAGTCTCTCTCTCTCTCTCTCTGTCTCTCTCTCTCTCTGTCTCTCTCTCTCGCTCTCTCACACAGATGGGGTAAACACTCACAGACCCAAAGGTAAACCCGAGCGGTGACGCACCTACACCTTGACAGGATATGACAGACTGGAACGGCACACTCAAACTGCAGACCAACAGGCCGTAACCAAGGGTAACCAAGGGTTGACCAGATCACCTACAACCATCCTGCAGAGCTGAATCAATCTAACCCACGTTGCCGATGAACTTCCTGTCAAGCGAGACGTCAGCTGTCAATCTCCCCCATCAGCTACTTTGTTGACTTGCTATTGAACTTTCCTGCACCCCCCCCCCCCTGACTCATCAGCTTTCCTATCCAGTGCACCCCCCCCCCAAGGTGGGGTGGCTGGGAGGGGGTAGGTGTTGAAGGAAGAGGGGATGGAGCTCAGATGAGGAATGTAGCATGGGAGTCTGAAAACCTTGAAGGGGGCGAAGAGGGCGGGGTCTTACGGTAAAGGGTGTGTGCTGCGGCTGGGTGGCCCCGCCCACCAGAGTCAAGCCCTGGGTGTGGACCTGCAGTCCTGGGGTGTGCACCCAGGGGGCGCTGTCCAGCAGGCGGCAGTCCAGGTACACCTGGAGCCCGGACAGAGACACGGACACAGACAGGTGATGCCACGCCCCATCCCACAGAGAGGATGCTGGGAACCTGGAGAAAGCAGAGAGGGGATTGGTCGATATATGAGGAAGTTGATGGTGGGGTGAGAGAGGATGTGTAGTGAGTAAGAGAGAGGGAGAGAGGGAGAGAGAGAACTAGAGAGGGGAAAGATGGATAAAGAGAGAGAGGTAGAGAGGGGAAAAGATGGATAAAGAGAGAGAGGTAGAGAGGGGAAAAGATGGATAAAGAGAGATAGAGAATGAGAGAGGGAGAGATGAAAAAAGAGAGATGGAGAATGAGAGAGAGAGAGATGTAGAAAGAGAGAGTGAAGATCATGTATATTCCTGTGTGTGTTAGCGTACTCGTAGCGTTGGCTCCAGGTGCTGACGAAAGCGATGTGACTCGGCCCCACCATCAGCTGCAGAAGCTCCTCCCCTTTCTCCCCGAGCACAGCCAATAGGGACCTCTCGTCCGACCACAGATGCCCCAGACGCAGCCTCGTCACAACACTCAGCTTGCTGGGAAAACTGGTGACGCACAATCTCCCAGATTAAGACACACACTCTCTCACTCCTCACTCAGATTAAAGACAGAGGCTGTTTCAGTGATGTGGTTTTCCTGACCCTGGTCAGCTCTAGTGGAAAGACGGCTTTACTCCAGACTAGTTTCACAAGCTGACGCCGATTTTATCACAACGCTGACACATTCAGTCAGAATTGGTACCCCCAAATGTCAACAATCAAGTTCAAGTTGAACACCTAGGCAGAGGGGGGAAATCTCACCAGTCAGACGAGTAATTTCATGTCTGACTCCCCAACGACTCAGTCCTGCTACAGTTTCCTCAAATTCATCAGATCATTTTAGCTTTCTGGTGATTCGTTTGAGCTTCAGGCATTTCTAGTGGATCATATGAGCTTTTGATGATTCACTTGAGCTTTAGACTCCCCCATCTCCCCCACCCACGCACAGTGGGACTTACTGCGGTCCGAAGGCGGCGTGTGTGGGGAGGAGAAGGGTGGCGTACTCCCCCAGGTCATAGGTCAAACACCCTCTCTCATCCTGGCTGACCGACACATTGAAGTGGTCAGCAGATCGCAGGAGAGTCAGCAGATTCACCTCTGACAGGAAGCACAGAAACTTATAAAGCGGACATCAGAATCAGTTTTTTTTTTCATCTTGAATTGTTTACGATGGAAGAAGCTCTTCATGTTGTTCCTTGTCATCCCATCGTCATGGAAACGTTTTAACCAGAAGACTCCTGCTTGGTTTAGGTTCAAACGAACCCTAACCCTAACACTAACCCTTTTACACGTTACTCACACCGTACGTATCAAAATCATAGAACTGTTCAAAACAGCAAACAGGCTTTCTTACCTTTCCCCGGCGAGGCTGGAAGGTCCTCACAAGCTCTCCCATGTCCTCCTGATCTCAGACACGATCTGGACACGTCCAGCCAGCCTTCCTCAGCGTCTCCCCAGACACACAGTCTGCTCACTGCCAGCCAGACCAGCAGCAGCACTCCAGGGGCCCAGGGCCGCTTCATCCTCCCTCCACAGCAGGGCCACTGCCTCCAACTGTTCTAGCTCAGCGATAGATGCTGAACTTCCAAAACTGACGATCTAGAACTGTTTTCCTTTTCGTTTTAGAACTCCCGGCGTCTGAACACAAACGTTCTAGAATGTTTCTTTTCCCAGACGGAGCTTGTGCGTGTGCTGCTGGAGGAGTCCATGTCTGAGACACTGTTCAGATGGCTTTCCTGTTTTCACCCACCAAGCCTACACACACACACACCCACACACACACACACACACTTCTCTCTGTCATCACAACCAGCCAGCTCATGGATACAGCTCTGACAAACAAGCTAGAGATTTCACCTAGTGCCTGGACGTCTTCTACTGAAGCTGCTATTCTGAGGACAGGGAAACACACACACACACACACACACACACACACACAGAGACACACACACAGACACACAAACAAACAGAGACACACACACACACACACACAAACAAACAGAGACACAAACACACAGACAGAGACACAGACAGAGACACACAGACACACACACACAGACAGACAGACAGACAGACACACACACACACACACACACACACACACACACACAAACACACACACAGACACACAGACACACCCAGTCACTCCCTCTAAACCACAGCTAACACATAGTCTACATCAGCACAGTACAAAGGTGCCGATCCAAGAACACAGAACTTCACATCATCATAAACAGATCTATAAGAAACAGCAACTCAGTGTGATTTCAACACGTTTGATGAAAAACCACCTTATTTCATGTTTTAATGGTTGTTGACACAGGTCTGCAAACACTCATTTTTGTCAGAGTTATAAACAGGCATATAGATCCAAAACACAGTAGAAACTGCGCAATAAGTTAAAGACATGTATTTTATTTGTACATTATATACTACATATACACACCAGAGATTCTCTGTCCCATGTTCAACAAAGATGAACTTGTGTAAAACCAACGAATGTTCACATTTTCCGACACATTTTGTCCTATTTCACATTTCAGAAAAAACATGTCAAACGAAACATTTTACAACACAGCACGTGATCTATAAGTCAACTTTTATTTAATTTTTTTAATGGGAACGATTCATGTTTTGAAAAGATGAGTAAATGTATGTAGAAATGCATCAAGTGGTTTTGAAGGATATTCTGTCAATTTGGTTCAGTGGAGTATTACTGTTCTGAGTTCCTGGTTAAGAACTTAAGAGATGTGAAGATAAAAAAATCAAGAAGAAGATGATGACGAAGGAACATCGATGGAGGAACCTTTCATTACTACACAGGAAAGTTCACCTTCGTCACCATGGTGACCGTCATCATCATCATCATCATCATCAAAATGATCTGACTAGGCAACATTGTCATCAGCATCTTCATCACCATCACTGTTCTAATAATAATCCTCATCATCAGGCTACATAATAAGAGCTGCACCACTTTGAACCCTAACCCACTGACTGAGTGTCTGTGTGTCTGAGTTACACAGTCATCAACAAAATGACTAAACTTAAACAAACCATGTTTCTACCTCTGAGAAGTTTTGCATCACGATGTGTAACAAAGTTTTTTTTTCTTCTTCTCTGGACTTGTTGTTAGAACACGGAGACGGTATCCC
>CM059312.1:7530000-7595000 GCA_030340665.1 Neosalanx taihuensis | reverse complement strand
ATGTTGCCATGTTAACCAGTGTTCTAGATGAAAAGGAGTGAAAGATGGAACATTTTGGGGACGGAAAAAACCCTGACTCCCCTCCCTCCCTCCCTCCCTCCCTCCCTCCCTCCCTCCCTCCCTCCCTCCCTCCCTCCCTCCCTCCCTCCCTCCCTCCCTCCCTCCCCACCTCTTCCTCACCTTCATCATCAGTACGATGGTGTTCAGGGCGATCATGGCCAGCACCGTGTACTCGAAGGAGGGCGACACCACAAAGTGCCAGAGGCGGTACTGGAAGGTGTGGCGGTTCTGGGGCATGTACCGGGTCAGAGGCTTGGCACTGATGGCAAAGTCTATACAGGCACGCTGAGGGAGGGAGGGAGGGAGTAAGTGAGAGAGAGAGAGAGAGAGAGAGAGAGAGAGAGAGAGAGAGAGAGAGAGAGGGGGGGGGAGGGAGGGAGGGAGGGGGAAAGAGAGAAAGAGGGAGAGGGAAGGAGGGAGTAAGTGAGAGAGATAGAAAGAGAGGAACCACTAGTCAGACACTCTTGCCATGACTGGGTGGATTCCCACATGTCCTGCTGAGACAGTGAAGCTCCAGGTCAATATTAGCAGAGGAATCCCTGAGTCAAGCACAGCCTGAATGTGTTTGCATGTGTGTGTGTGTGTCGTCCTGTGTGTGGTGTGTGTGTCGTCCTGTGTGTGTGTGTGTGTTTCAGATCACCTCGTTCTTCTCCAGACTACACTCCTCCATCATCTTGTCTCCCTGCTCCTGGAAGGTGATGATGATCAGAGCGACGAAGATGTTGACGAAGAAGAAGGGGAACACCACGAAGTAGATCACATAGAAGATGGACATCTCCATCCTGTTCCCCCGCACCGGACCCCTGTCCTCCTCTGTCACATCCACCGAGTGCTGCAGGACCCTGACACACACACACACACACACACACACACACACACACACACACACACAGGGTGCGATGTGAGAGCCAGGTGGCTGAATGGTGAGGGGAATCCGACTGGAAATTAGCATGTTTGCTGGTTTGATTCCCAGCTCTGCCAGATAACGTTGTGTCCTTGGTCCAAGGTACTTCCCCCCACTTTCCTCCGGAGGGGGGGGGGGGGGGGGGATGTCCCTGTACTTGCTGTAAGTCGCTCTGGATAAGAGCGGTCTGATAAATGAGTACATGTGGTAGTGTCAGAGGGGCGTGGGGGGTGAGGGTGGGGGGTGAGGGTGGGGGGAAGCTTCCAGAAGCTCCCGTGGCGTTGTGACTCACTGCGGCCAGCCCTCTCCTGTTGACACGGTGAAGAGCGTCAGCAGAGCCCACACCACGTTATCATAGTGGAACTCATGTCGCTTCCAGTCACGCCTCTTCACCTCCTTCTTATCCTTCCCATAGTCGATGTAAAAACCCCTGGAAGAGAGGAGGAGAGAGGGAGGGAGGAGAGAGGGAGGGAAGAGAGAGGGAGGGAGGAGAGAGGGAGGGAGGAGAGAGGGAGGGAGGGAGGAGAGAGGGATGGAAGGAAGAGAGAGGGAGGGAGGGAAGAGAGAGGGAGGGATGGAGGAGAGAGGGAGGGAGGAGAGGAGAGGAGAGAGGGGGCGGGACAGGAGAGAGAAAAAAGGGGAGAGAGAAGAGGAATGGAGGGATTGAGAAGTGAGGGTCTGAAATCCATGTACATCAAGCCTGCAGGACAATGGTTCCTCTGTAAGAACATGCTGAACGAGGTTCTCCTTAGTGTAGAACAGAGGAGCAGAGGAGAGGAAGAGAGGAGAGGAGGAGCAGAGGAGAGGAGGAGAGGAGCAGAGGAGAGGAGGAGAGTAGCAGAGGAGAGGAGGAGAGGAGCAGAGGAGCAGAGGAGAGGAGGAGGAGAGGAGCAGAGGAGAGGAGGAGAGGAGCAGAGGAGCAGAGGAGAGGAGGAGGAGAGGAGCAGAGGAGCAGAGCGCCACCTACTGGCAGTCCTTCTCAGTGTCCATAGAGCCGTCAGTGCAGTAGAAGAACTTCCCCTTGAAGAGCTGCACTGCGATGACGGCAAAGATGAACATGAAGAGTTTGTAGACGATCAGGATGTGTGTCATGGTTGTTTTTCTGTAATAACTTGACTGTTAACACTCCTTACTAGCTGCGAAAGTATTTATCTTCTTCTTAAGATAGTCATCTCCTCTCTCTCTCTCTCTCTGTCTGTCTGTCTCGTACTTCACAGTAAGTATCAGAGGCACAAACACCTCAGTAGTCGGCATCAGACGACACTGAGAAGTGAAAGAAACCGCCCTAATCCTAGCGATACCGGCTTCAAAGCAGCATTCTTTTTTTAAATCTTTTTTTTTTGTAACATTTGATCAAGCATCTCTATTAGCCAGTGTTTGTTTCATCTGTGTGAATGTCATCACATGCTGTCTATCTGTTCTCTTTGACTGGGGATGAAAAGGAACACTGAACAAATAGTTTGGTCTTAGTTAGCTGGTGTGAGTCGGAAAATGCCAGATCGACCACATGCCTGCGTTAGAGACACACAGAAGAAGCCACGTTTCGGACGTGCGATTGGCTGTCAAGGGCCACGATTATGATTGGCTGTCGCGTGGAGGGCCGCGCTCGTGATTGGCTGTCGTGTAGCGTGCCGCACTCGTGATTGGCTGTCGTGTAGCGTGCCCGCGCTCGTGATTGGGCTGTCGTGTAGCGTGCCGCACTCGTGATTGGCTGTCGTGTAGCGTGCCGCGCTCGTGATTGGCTGTCGTGTAGCGTGCCGCGCTCGTGATTGGCCCGGGCAAGGTGATACTCACTCCCACTCTTTGCGTCTTGCCTGCGGGGTGCTCTGGATCTTGTGAGCCTGGTGAGCCTTCACAATGTCCCTCTGCTCGATCAGACCCCCCCTCCGACGCTTGATGACGTTGGGGCTGACTGACAGGTCCCCCTCCCCCCCGCCCCCCCCCCTCAAAGGAGGAGAGCCCACATCCAGGGAGAGGCCAGCCCGAGCCAGGAGGGGGGTGCGGGGGTGGAGGTGTGGGGAGAGGTTGGGGAGGTAGAGGGTGTCGTAGCTGGCGGAGGGGGACATCAGGGGGTCCTCCAGGTTCTGGGGCTCCAGGACGGAGCAGGATCGGCCCCCCCCCTGGAAGGCCATCGTCCGCACAGCGGTGCTGCTGCCAGCTTTCAGGGTCTCCTGGGGGTGCAGGGGGGAGGACGTAGCTCCCACACACGGCCCTTCCAAGCCCCAGACCAGGCCGGGTCCGGGCCCCGGGAGCCCCAGGGCGTTGAGCCCCGCCAGGGTGTGACTGCTGACCGAACAGGAACCCAGTTCCAACATGGCGGCTCCAGAACTCTCAGCATAGCGCTTCAGGAAGAGAGAGAGGGAAGGGAGGGGTGAGTAAAAGAGATGGGGTGGAGAGAGAGAGAGGGAAAGAGGGAGAGAGACAGAGAGAGAGAAAGGGGGAGAAAGAGAGGGAGAGAGAGAGAGGAAGGTCATTACACATGAGAACACAGGGAAGATAATGCTCATTATCATTCTTGCATTACCAGAACGCAAACCACCTCAAATCGAAGTGGAACCGCCCAGATCCAGATCACAGATCCAGTAACACACCAAGAGAACTGAACACCACATCATTACATCATCATCCTGGCTACAAATAAGAAAACCCCCCAAAAACACACACCACTTCTACGTATCCCATCAATCCTCCTTCTGTTAAATGCTGTGATCTATCACACAGGCCAAGGTAATAGATAGCAGATAAACAGATGCAGCCCATTAGGCCGAGAGAAAGTGAGCCAGCTGGAGTTGGTGTTTTGTTTAAACGGCAGCTCACAATCAACATCTTTCTGAATATTCACCATGACCTAGATCTCTAGACCCTTACGGAACGGCCATCTTTGTTTGAAACATTCATTTACCAGAGAAGTCATGCTGACATCCATGTTTTCTGTCAGGAATTGAATCCCAGAATGGGCACCTCTTCTATAGCCCTCACACTTTTTCACACAGTTGTATTAATCTATTACACTCCCTCCCTCCCCTCCCTCCCCTCCCCTCCTATCCTCCCCTTTCTCCCTCCCTCCCTACCCCCTCCCCTCCCTCCCCTCTCTCTCTGGTTACTAACTAGCGAGGAAGCGTAAAGAGATGAGAAAGAAGAAGGGAAGCTAAAAGAAGCTAAATTAAAAACAGCTGCATAGCAAAAGAACATGGCTGACCAATCGAATCAGAGAAGGTCCTGGTGGCCAAGTCTTTCTGGAGAAGCTCCAATCAAAATATGGCGGCTCTGTCGCCGGGCGGAATAGAGCACCCGGATCTGGAGCAGCAAAGTGAAAATAAACGTAATCTTGTTCACAATAGTCCATTGAGGGTTGTGGCAGGGGGCTGACTTGGAGGGCCATTGATCTACAACCTAATGAATCCATTTGCAGATTACTCTATAGTTGCTCTACACTGGAGACTGGGACTGAACACAGCTTGCTGGACTCGGCTCTGTGCAGTCAGAGGGAGAGCAGAGTTTAAATAAGCTGAATATGAGCCTGGTCCAACACACCTGGTTCTTATTTATCTAGCTCTGCAGAAGCCAGTTAACGAACCTGTATTAGAATCAGGTGTGCTGGAGCAGGGAAACATCTAGAACATACAGGGCAGGTGTTCCTTGAGGACCAGGGTTGGGAACCACAGCTCTAGATGTACCATCTAATAAATGAATATGTTTCTTGTCGTTTTTTTTTCTTCTAAAAATAAATAATCTAAAACCTTTTAAAAGTTACTTCCCATTAGAAAGGGCGGGAGGTTGCAATCATGAAAGAGAGAGAGAGAGAGAGAGAGAGTGAAAGAGCGAGAGAGAGAGAGAGAGAGAGAGAGAGAGAGAGAGAGGGAGACAGAAAAAGATAGAAGCTGGGGTTTTCTGTGGTTAACAAGATCAAAGCCAAACAGCTGTGAAATGACCACCTTTCATTACCTCTCTGACCATTATCATTATCACACACACATACACACACACACACATCCACACACACAAGCTCACACACTCCACAACCTATTGAAGACTCTCAGTGTTGCTGATTAATCATGCCGGATGTGATGTGGAGATTCTGCAGAAAGATCCTGCTGTACTGGAGTAATGCATAGATACATATCAACACACACACACACACACACACAGAGAAGCACACACACACACACACTGCATGGCATGATGATCAAGAGTGATGAAGAGGATTTGTCAGGCAAGTGACCTCCTCCTCAACCACCTGCTACCCACAACCCCCTCCCCCCCCTCAATTACCCAGCATGCCGTGTGTTCTCTTCTTCTCTCCTCTCTACTCTCTCTGCCTTTCTTCTGTCTTTTCTCTTTTCATCTCTCTTTACTCTTCTCCTGTCTTCCTCTCCTTTTAATCTCCTCTCTACTCTCCTCCTCTCTCTACTCTCCCCCTCGCTCTACTCTCCCTCTCTCTGCTTACTTCTCTCTACTCTCCTCTTCACCTCTTTCTCTTGTCTTTTTTTGGTCTTCCCCTCTTTTCCTCTCCTCTCCCACCATCTTCACCTCCTTCCTGTTCTGTACTTCCTCCCTGTCAGCCCCTCCACACTTCTGACATGTTCCAGTCCCAGTTTATATAAGCTGTGGGTGAGGCGCTGTCACATGACCCAACTGGACGCACACACAACCCACAGAAACCACACAACCCACAGGAACCACACAAACCACACAAACTACACAACCCACACAACACACAACCCACACAAACCACAGGAACAAATTAGATTTTCATGAGAAGCATTTTTTTTCTACCAAAACAGAGCGTCATTTTCCTTAATGCAGCACAGTCACCAGTTGATTTACAGGAAATTAAGAGGCGAAATATCCATATCTCACATTTATTACCGCTGTCTGTTCAAATGCAGGGAAAAAAATGTTTATGCTAATATGATGACATACATTCCACAAGCTAGTTCAGATGGACTGAGGGGCTTTTAACCATATTAGCATGAAAGCACTTCTACTTAACTGTGGATAAAATAAGATCATCCTTTATTAGTCTAGTAGTGGAGACATTTCATTTTGCAACAACCAGGTACAGTAAACCCTCAGAATACCAATACATATATAGATAAAGGAAATAAAGAAATAGAGAAATGTATATAAAAATAAAAAAGATCATAAGAGAGTAAGTCATAAGTCATAAATATATAAAAGTATGTACCGGTAATAAAGATGTATTCTGTGGAAAGGCTGAGAGGAAGAAGAACTATTTCTATCAGGATTCTCCCAAACCAGTCTTCACTCTCAACTCAAACACCAGGGAACTGAGTGAATCTTTTGTGTGAATCAGAATCAGAATCGCTTTCATTCGCCATGTAAGTTGCCAAACACACAGAATTTAGTTTGAATTTAGCAAACAAAGATCATACAGGGACTTTAGTTTGAAGGTTTGGATAGTTCTGTGGTGGGAGGAGCCTTGTCTGCCACACTCACCTCCAGCTCACATCAGCCCCGGTCTGCCACACTCACCTCCAGCTCACATCAGCCCCGGTCTGCCATACTCACCTCCAGAAAACTGAGGCTCTCCCATCACTTCTACTGTGTGACAAACCACATTACCTTGTCCAGCTGGCACACTGACTCACACACCACACACACACACACACACACACACACACACACACACACATACAGTCACACACACACACACACACACATACAGTCACACACACACACACAGCCTTCACAGTTGTCAGAGATTGTCGTCATGCACACACATTGATAAATGCAATAAAGACAACACACACACACCTCTAACTCCACCCCAACACTCACACACTGTACACCTGAACCTGCACACACACCTGCATGTACGAAAACACACATACACACATTTTTTTTAACTTTCCAGTCTGACATCTACATGTACACGCATTCTTACGCACACACACACACACACACTGACAGACACACACACACTCACTGCAGGCGGTGAAGACATAATCTCCTCAGCGGGGTGTTTGACCTGAAAGGTAAACATGTGTGTTACGTGTGTTAAATGAATGACAGGACACTTTAAATGCCACAGCGGTTAACTGAACCATAGGAGGTGGCTGAGCAGAGCACACACACATCTACACACACATCTACACACACACACACATCTACACACACATCTACACACACACACACATCTACACACACATCTACACACACACATCTACACACACACATCTACACACACATCTACACACACGCACATATCTACACACACATCTACACACACACACACATCTACACACACATCTACACACACACATCTACACACACATCTACACACACGCACATATCTACACACACATCTACACACACGCACATATCTACACACACATCTACACACACACATCTACACACACATCTACACACACACATCTACACACACGCACATATCTACACACACACGCACATATCTACACACACACACACATATCTACACACACACAGATGCACACACACATGGGTATACACACACGCACACATCTACACACATGCACACGCACACATCTACACACACGCACATGCACACACACACACAGATGCACACACATATCTACATCCATACACATACACCTACACACACATCTACACACACACACTCATATATGCACACACACACATGCATGAACGTATATATCCACTTGTGAACAAAATCTGACAGGTGCACCTGCAAGAACAAGTACAGTCAGGAAACACACTGACACACACACATACTGACACACACAAACGTACACACACTGACACACACACACACGTACAAACACTGACACACACAAACACTGACACACACTCACTGACACACACAAACACTGACACACACACACACACTCACACTGACACGTCTCCATAATTTCTTTCGGTTTTTGATCCTTGCCACATGCTGAGACAAATTCCTCAATCTTTTCTTGTTTTGTATTAAACAACACACAAACTAAATTATCAGCTATTCCACATACACACACAAACACACACTGAAATAATGTAATGTAGTTTCAACAATGATTCAAATTAATATCCAATATTGGCTTTTGCTTTCCTTTTTTGTCTGGAAATAAAGGAATACATATTTAATGTTAACTAGTCCAAGGGGGATTTGTTTCATGGCATATTATTCTACACTGCAAAGAACCAGGCTCACACACACACACGCACACACACACACGCACACACACACACACATTCAAACACTGCAGTAACTGAATAAGAAGTAAAATCTCAAACCTGGTGGAAAGAAATTACGATTCTTTATTCAAAAACTCACTTAATCAGGGAAGAAAGGCTTGAGTATTCATGGACACACTAGACAGCTGCCACTGGGTAGGACTACATTAATGTGTGTGTGTATGTGTATGTGTGTCTGTGTGTGTGTATGGGAGGTTAGACTAGAGCTAATTAGCGCCTTTGGAAATTCTCATTTGCGCTCTCAGAAGTAATATATCCACTTGTCCGATGTCAGGGACTGACTGAACAGCAGGATGGTGGTGAGCAGGTGACCATCGCATGGCTTTCCACAATCACAGCTTCAACTTGAAAGATTTCTCTTCCACCAGTGGGCAATTAGTTCTGCTGTGAGTCTATTAAGAATTCAGACTGAGCTCTTAGAGCTGTCCTAGAGCAGGGAAACATCTAGAACCTTCAGGACAGCAACTCCTATACGACCAGGGTTACCTACCCCTGTCATAGAACCACAACAACGCCATACTTGTCTAATGAGCTTTGGACTGATTCTATAGATACCCATCCACAAACCTATATTCCTTCTTTTTTGTGTGTCAATAACCATCATTACACCCTCCTCTACCATCCCTATGGCATTAAAGGGTCTATACTACATGTGCAGATCTTTAATTAAGTCATTGATTTTTGCACAATTGTCCAGCTATACTGAACACGTTGCAGCTTCTCTCTTTGTCTTGCCTTGCAGCCAGTAGGTCTATCTTTTTACTTATAGCCTTTACCATTACTCTTAACCTTTCACCATTAGAACTTCTTGTCATTGAGACAGGCTAATTTGCTCCACATTGAGTCAGGAGTTGATGCACTCTCACTCCTTAATGAATCTTTGCAGACACTGTTTGTCTTTCTGCAAGTGAAATATTTCGAATTGGAACCACCTGTAGTTTTATGTGGAACACTCTCATCTCTTTGCTGTGATTGTTTTTGGTATGAGGCTCATACCAAGGAACCGCTTCCTCGTGCTTGGATGAATAATTCAGTTTCAGAGCTTGTGTGGTTTAAATGATTTGATTTCTACTTTGATTTACTTTGATTTTTCTACTTTTTTTCTACTTTTATTTGTAGTTCCCCATCTGAGTCTCCATGTTTTAGTTGATTTACCACAGGAAAGCAATTCCCCAGTGAATGAAATACACAGACACAGATGGCGATGTTTGGGTCCATTACAAGAAAAGAAAAAAATCGTTTTGAGGACAAAAAAAAACATCATCTTGTTGAGTAATAGCAGCAGAATGCCCCTGTACTGTCTGTAAGTCACTCTGGATAAGAGCATCTGATTAATGACTAACATGTAAATGTTAATGTCAAAAGTGGCCTTGAACTATTATAAACATTTACATGAAAATTACTTATTTGCAATAATTTTTTTTTTTTTTTAGTTTAAGGTGTAATTCAGGTTCCCTCTCCAGGCCCGCTGTGTCCAGTGTCCCGCTGACAGGATGAGCGCGTGCTTGAGCGCGTGCTTGGACATGCGGCCCCGTTATTGTGGAGCGCGCCCCTGTTGCTTAATGAGCTGATGTGATGCAGGGTAACACAATAAGATGCTCATTTAAAACTACTGTTCACCAAAACCGGATTAACACTGTCGTTACGCACGAACCCATGTAGACTAATAAGAGCGTTTAAGACCATCTGATTAGGTAACTTCTCAATAATGAAAACCATTAATTATGTTCATATTTTTTTACAAATAACATCAAACAGTGGTAGTGTTTCAGCGTCACTAAACACGGTTTCAACAGAAAAGTACACTCATATTTACCTGGATGTAACGTTTTCTTCACCATGTTTGCCTGCTAGTCCTCAAAAAAAATGAAACGGTTAAAAAACCGTCAATTCACGGAACAGGTTTCCTGCGATTAGAAAGAGTAAGAAGCGGTAAAGACGGAGAGGAGAAACTGGCAGAGAGTTTAAGACAGACACACAGGTGCTGCTGCTCAAGGACTGAAGAGAGACTGTGGGCATCTCTCTCTCTCTCTCTCTCTCTCTCTCTCTGTCTCTCTCGTTCTCTCTCCCCCTCTGTCTCTCTCTCTCTCTCTCTCTTTCTCTCTCCCCCTCTGTCTCTCTCTCCCTCTCTCTCTCGCTCTCTCTTTCTCCCCTCTCTCTCTCTTTCTCTCTCTCCTCCTCTGTCTCTCTCTCTCTCCCCCTCTGTCTCTCTCTCTCTCCCCCTCTGTCTCTCTCTTTCCCCATCTGTCTCTCTCTCTCCCCCTCTGTCTCTCTCTCTCTCCCCCTCTGTCTCTCTCTATCTCTCCTCGCGCTCTCTACCTCTCTCTCTCTCCCTCCCCCCTTTCTCCCCCTTCTCTCTCTAATGTCCGTTCTATTCTCAGTAGTCTATGCTGTGTAGCCTACTTCATTTGTTGCCATAGTTGCCATTACAGAGTACAATGAAATGATGAATCATTAAATTATTTCAAATAACATGGCGAACTATAGCGAGATTTTGTCACGTCTGGCTAAAATAAATCTAAGCAAAACAGTCTAGTCAAATGAGATCAAAGAATAACAAAATAATAATTCAGATGTATGCTAGTGAGTTTATGAGACTCTTTAGACATGTGAAATGTGATTGTGTATGTGAATATCTGCAGTTTGCCCACTCAAAACACACACTTTTAAACCCCATCTAACCTAATGTCCAATCACTGATGCAGGAAAGCGCAACACTCACTCACATGTGCTTCAGTTTGACGTGCTTCCCTCTAGTGGCTGTTCTGTGAAACTGCTCCTTCTGTCTATGGATTCCACAGTAACCTGTGCTGATAACAATGGGTAAACAATGTCTCAGGTTTATGTATTCTAGTTATTTTAACACTAGGTTTTTACTTTTTGTTGCACTGACTAGAAGCACTTTCAATGTCGTTGTACCTGTGACAATGGCAATCTATCTATCTATAAAGGGTTTCTAGACTATATTTATATACAGACTGTTCATTTATCTGGTACTATGGATCAAATATTAGGATAACTAGTCTGTCCTAGTCTGTAATGATGATGTCAGGCTGGTAAGGAGAAGGTTATCGGTTCGATTCCTCGGCCGTGCCAACATGACGTAGTGTCCTTGGTCCAAGGCACTTCACCCTACTTGCCTTAGGGGGGAATGTCCCTGTACTTGCTGGGACAGTTTAGTGATGGTGGACAGTCAGCTGAACCGCAGGCTAGCACCACTTCAGAGCTAAACAACCCCGGGAATGAGTGTCCTAAAGGCGGGGGGAACCACAGCAGCTACTCCAGATCAATCTTTGTTGCTACTCTGTCTAATCTAGCGTCAGGAGACGCTTTAGTTTTTATTGTTTTATTTTGTTGCTAGCCTAGCTTAGCTACAAGATCGTAAAGAAAATGTATCAGAAGTAACCAGAAGAAGTTAGTTTAGCAGCTTAGCAGCTAACAGGTTCAAGTTAGCTCTTCTGACAGTGACAGTTGGCCGGGGCGGTTGAAGAGACACAGTTTAAAAAGTTGGATTATTCTCTTCGTGACGAATATTACTATATAACAATGGACACTTGCTGAAATCTGACTAGTTAGTCTACCGGTATACTGCCTTAATAATGCGGGTTTGTTTTAAATATCGCATAAAATAACGAAGAATTAACTCTCGTCCCGGTAAGTTAGCTAAGCTAGCTGGCTAATTTAGCTGGCTCGCGACACTGTACTAGCCTGACTACTGTTGCTAAGCTACTGTAGCTAAAATAGGCCTTGGAAGGACACCGGTTTATCAAGCTAGCCTGTTTGTATGACATTTATTTGCAGAGTAGAAATACTTTGTTCACGTAGGCAACTATTTTGATATAGCTCGGAGAAAAAAACATGTATAACTACTTACTATATACTAGCTAAGACTTCTGATTATACTTGCTAGTTATCTTAGCTAGATTAGCCAAGTTAGGCTAACTGTCAAGTCCAGAATGGAAACAACGTCTCTTAGTTCAGTATAATAACTACAGAAGATATCAAGAGTTTGGTATATTTGATAATAGTTTGTTTAATAATTTGTGTGTATGGCGTCAGTGGTTATTTATCTAAGAAACGTTTAAACATTAACTTTGTTCCTGAACGATATATCTGATGTCAGTGTATCTAGACAGTTTAGGTGTATAAAGTAGCTGTCAACTTGGATTTTTTGAGATTATACATTTGTAGATGAGTCTTTGCTCAAGTGAGATAAATCTCAAAGGGCCTGTGGTATGACAGACTTATAAGAAAACTGAAGATCGCTTGTGTAGGATAACCAGGGGGTGCTGGTTCTCGAACGCCTCTCTAATGCGGATCATATGGTAGGAAACACGTTAAAAGAGCAGCATGACATGTTTACATCTCTCGATTATTGTTTCCATACGCAGATCATGTCCGTGTTGCTGTTGTTTTTAAGCCGTCATTCCTGTTTTCGTCATACAGAAACAGAAACCAGCCCAGTCCTGAGCAGTAGAGCCTGTTTAGAGCTCAGGTGATACGGCCAGGCTAGGTGGGGTAGACAGAGAGACACCTGTACTCTATATGATCTGCAAAATCAAGTTTGGTTACAGTATAACAGGGCTTGCTTGAAGTTCTGTCTGTTGTGGTGTGTGTGTAACGTTGTGGTGTTTGTGTAACGTTGTGGTGTTTGTGTGCAGGTGAGGAGTAATGAGGAGCAGCAGGGGTATTAAGCCCTCAGTTCAACCCCCAGGACACGACAACAGCCGAGGTCAGACCCAGTTCACTGCACAGCTCAGATCCAGAAGTGATGTCGTTTACTAAGACGTTCTCATCTTAAAATCCTTCATTCTCTCTCTCTCTCTCTCTCTCTCTCTCTCTCTCTCTCTCTCTCTCTCTCTCTCTCTCTCTCTCTCTCTCTCTCTATCTATCTATCTATCTATCTATCTATCTATCTATCTCCACAGAACTGACCACTGCATGGAGAGGCCTGAACCAGACCAAAGCTGCAGTAAGTGAAGCTCGCTCTCTCTCCCTCTCTCTCTCTCTCTCTCTCTCTCTCTCTCTCCCTCTCTCTCTCTCTCCCTCTCTCTCTCTCTCTCTCTCTCTCTCTCTCTCTCTCCTTCCCTCTCTGTCTCTCCAGCCTGGATGTGTGACATGCCTGCTGACTCCACCCCCTCATGTACCATGCCTTCTGACACCTCCCCTCTCATGTGACATGCCTGCTGACCCCGCCCCCCCTTCTCTTCCTCGTGTCTCTCAGTTGCGGCACATCGAGAACCGCCTGGAGGCCATGCCGGGGTCTGGGGTTCTGCTGGACGTCGTCATGGATACCAAGAGAAGCGCCAGGGGTGCCACTCGGAAAGTCAGCTGCAGAGGTGTGGAGCACATACACTCACACACACACTCACACACACAGACACTCACACACACAGACACTCACACACAGACACTCACACACACAGCCTGAAACGCCAATCTCTCTCTCTATCTCTCTCATCAGACGGCAGACGAGCTGATGACCTCACCCAGGTGGGCGGGGCCTCCAGGTGCAGGAGGCGGAGTCAGAGCAGCCCTGACAAGAGCTCCCGCTCCCCGCTGAGGAACACGACACAGGACAGCAACGTGTGCAGGAACACCTGTGTGGACTTCAAGGAGCCACTGGCCTCCTACAGGTACACACACACTCTCATGTACACACACCCAGCACGCACACACACACCTTCATGTACACACACCCATGCACTCACACACACACATATACACGCTCAAACACCCACGTTTCTTTGAAAAACAGAACAGCCTTATGCTCATTTCCTCTTACTTGTGTCACATGTTTCTGACTCCATGACACTTGCATAGCTTACATGCCTGCCTCGCCTTAACAATAGATCATAGGTTTTGTTTTGTTCTGCTGTGGTTCCTGCAGAGCATGAGCAGAGCTGGTTCTAACCCTAACCCACTCCTGCTGTGTTCTAGTCCTGTTCATCTGAGTCCTTAACCTCCGGGGCTGTTTAGATCCTGCAGAGGATTACTTTGGCCTAAGAATAGACTCTGAAAGATTGAGTTCATGTTTTGAGTTCAATCGTTTCTGTTCTCTAAACATTTTAATCCTCCACCATGTTGTCTTTGCAGGGAAGCCACCCCCCCCTCCCTCCCCCCCTCTCAGTCGGAGGCTCACAGCCTGCAGGTGGGGGTGTCCTCTGCCCCCCTGCAGCCCCTCCCCGACCCCCTCAGCCAGCTGGTCTACCACAGCGACACCCGAGACCGCCAGACGGACCACGACCTAGAGAGCACCCGCTCCTCAGCGCTGGACAGCACGGTGGTCCGTTACCTCAACGACCGGCCTGCCCTGGATGCCCTGCGGATGCCCACATGCAGCGCCAAGGGGGGTGCGGAGGACCCAGACCCACACCCAGGCCCGGGCCTGGTCCCACCACCCGCTCCCCAGGCTGACACCTCAGCCTCCAGCAGCCCTGGTTCCGCATCCCAACGGCTGGAGAACCTGCGTCGACGCCAGCCTGACGACAAGCTGGAGAAGCTGAAGGAGAGGATCCGCAGGCAGAGGGAGCACCTGGAGGAGGCTGCTGAGAGAGAGCGTCTGCTGGGGTACCTGGAGAGACCGGTGGGCCTGGCTGGAACCACCGGAACCTCATCCAGCACCGCCACGGCTACTGTCCGCAAGGTGGCTGCTGCTCCCCCTGCACCCATTTACCGAGGTATAGTCTCTCTCTCTGTTCTGTGTTTCTATGTCTCTCTCTCTCTCTCGCTCTCTCTCTGTCTCTCTCTGCCTCTCTCTCTGCCTCTCTCTCTCTCTCTCTGTCTCTCTCTGTCTCTCTCTCTGCCTCTCTCTCTCTGCCTCTCTCTCTCTGCCTCTCTCTCTCTCTGCCTCTCTCTCACTTATCACTCTCTGTTCAGGTTTCAACAGCAGTGAGACCAAGATCAGGACACCGGATGGTAAAGTGTGGGGGGAGGAAGACTTCCACAACCTGAGCAGAGAGATCTACAGAGACCTAACACAACAGCTCCACACAGGTAACACACACACACCTGCACAGGCTCTGCACATACACATACACACACACACACATCCCTTGTAGGTGAGCGTTGTGTAATGACAGGGTTACAGCAGTGAGCCTGTAGCGATGGAGGCCCTCTAACAGCTATCTGACAGCAGCCACTCAGAGAACATTTCCTGGGCTCAGCTCCAGCTTAGGAAGTTCACTGGTAATAAACCCCAACCCCCAGTCTAACTCTCGTGTGTGTGTTGTGTGTGTTGTGTGTGTGTGTGTGTGTTCCAGACCCTCGGCCCCAGCGTCAGACGCAGCAGAAGGACAGATCGAGGGACAGGAAGTCTTCCAAACCAGTCAGGAAAATCCACAAGTCAACCTTGGCTCCTGACCAGGAAGCTAAACCAGGTGAGGAGTAAACCACCTGGCTGTCTGCTTGTCTGTCTGTCTTCCTGTCTGTCTTCCTGTCAGTCCTCCTGTCTGTCTGCCTGGCTGTCTTCCTGCCTGTGTGCGTCAGTAAGTCTTGCCAGGCAGGGTAAACTTGTATTTATCCCCAGAGAAATGTCCAGAATGTTCTACTCATGCTGACAGTGCAGGCAGCTCTGACACAATCCACTTCTGGTATGTGGATGGCAGTCCTGCTTCTACCCAGCAGCCCCTCCTCCTCCTCCTCCTTCTCCTCCTCCTCCAGGGGGCCAGACCTCTATCAGGCCACGCCATGCCAACCCCTCCCCCCCACCTCATCTCTCTCTCCCTTCTCCCTCTCTCTCCCCCTATCTCTCTCCCTACTCCTCCCTCTCTTCATACTCTCCCTTCTCCCTGGCCTCTGCTGGTGCTGGTTGCTGCTCGTCTATAAATAGCCTTTTTAGAAATCAGTGATCAAGTTCAGCCTGGCTGGCTCCTTCCCCACCACCTCACACACACACACACACACACACACACACACACACACACACACACACACACACAGCTGCAGGTTAGTGGAGTCTACAGCTCGTCTCTGCACCCTGCTCTGGCTCTGGGTCTGTACCAGCAGTCGACTCTGTTCAGTGTGAGTTTCCCTCAGCGAGGCGTTCCTGCTGCCCAGAGCAGCGTGTACAAAGCTGGGCCAGAGGTCCACTGCAGCAGTGTGCTCTGGCTGGGGACTCTTGTCTGTACACATCAGTGGACTGGACTGGGACTGTGAAAGCATACTTACAGTCAATTATTTAGAGTCTGTCATTTGCATAATGATGATTTGTGAAAGCTGAAATGGAGAACACTCTGAGCCTTCAGATTCCAGTACACACTGACACCCCTAGCAACCCCTAACAATGAATCTCTCAAAGATGTGATTTCCCATGAGATTCATATTGGATTCCTTCCAGTATGAGTCACTTTTCTAGAACAGAGAACGCTCCTCATGTCATTGCCTTTGTTTTATTGGATACTTTGTCTAAAGAGTGTGTGTGTGTTTCTGTCTGTGTGTGTGTGTGTGTGTGTCTCTGTGTGTTTCTGTGTGTGTGTGTCTCCAGTGATCAGCACCACATCGTGGCGTGAGGGTCAGAAACTGGTGAAGATGGTACTGGGGGCCCCCAAGGTTCCCAGGGACCCCCCTCTCCAGCCCCCCTCTCTCCAGCCCCACTCTCTCCATCCCTCCAATACATTGACAGGTACTTTCTGGATATCTGTTACCCTTCCACCTCCCTGCCTCACCCTCTCTCTCCTCCTTGCCTCTGTGTCTCTCTCTCTGTGTCTCTCTCTCTCTCTGTCTCTCTCTTCTATCTTCTTGCCACTCCCCTTCCCTCCATTATTGCTGCATCCTCACTGTTTGCCTGTCTAATGAATCCATCACCACAGTTTGACTAGAGGCAGGTGGAGAATAAGACAGGACAGTCTCTCTATCACTCACAGACATGCTGTCTCTATCACTCTCTATATATCACCTGTCTTGGATTCTTTGCACTGTAAATCCCAGTGACTGGAAGGAATTGAGATTGACAGGCTGTTTCTGACTGACTGCACAGTCCTCAGGCTGGTTTGGCAGTGTAGAATCACTGCAGCACTTACACACACACACAAACACACACACACACACACTCCATCACTCACTCTCACTCTCTCTCTGTCTCTGTCTCTCTCTCTCTCTCTCAAAGCAGTGATGTCATGTTTTAGAATATTAAATGTTTGTCCTCTCCTGTGTTCTAGAACCTTCTGCCAGGTCTTCTTCAGACCCTCGTCCAGATTCGAACCGTCGCTCGCGGCCAGGGAGCTCTGAACGACCTCGCGGTCACAGCCGGGGGCGGAGCCACAACCAGGCCCGCCCCCTGCCTTCAGCCACGCCCCCTCTTCAGTCTACCGCCGCCCCTGCGGACCAAGCCCCGCCCCCATCCGGGGACCTCCTCTCAGCAGACATCCGTGGTATCCTTGACGACCTGCAGCTGGAAAGCAAAGCGGTGGAGTATTATGGGCTGGAGGAGGTCAGCACCACCAAGAGGAGAGGCGGTTCAGGGTCTCGTACGACGTCGAGAACCTCCGCTTGGAACGGCGTGGCGGCTCGAGGTTCTCGCAGCGCCAGCCCGGCCAAACAGCGGGCGGAAACCACGGGCGCCACAGAGCCGGCGGGGAAGAAGCGTCACTATGACGCCGACCAGGTCCGCCAGTACATCGCCCGGCAACAGGAGGAGAGGAGGCGGCGTCTGGCGGACGAGAGGCGTGCTCAGAGGGAGGAGGCGGAGAGGAGGAGCCAGAGGCTGCAGGAGCTGTACAGGAAGCAGAGAGAGGGCGTGGCTAGGGGAGGCCCCGGGGCCCCAGGAGGCTCCGCCCCTGTGATGGCAGAAGCTCCGGTTCAGCAGCGTCTTCAGGAGACGTACACCAAACTGCTGCTGGAGCAGGCAGAGCTGCTGGAGGAGAAGCCTGGCTCGGGGCCCGGGGCCCCTGCTGCTCTGCAGGTGGGGACACACACATAGACACACACACTCATAGACACACACACACACACTCATAGACACACACACTCATAGACACACACACACACACATAGACACACACTCATAGACACACACACTCATAGACACACACACACACTCATAGACACACACACTCACAGACACACACACACACATAGTCATAGACACACGTGTACACATACACACGTTTTTTTCCTATTCTTTCTTTTTGAATAGCCATCCTGCTACCAGTGCTCCTGGTTCCTGGTGTATGAGGAGGCTAACTGTGTGTGTGTGTGTGTGTGTGTGTGATAGCAGAGGCCAGTGTACCAGCCCTCTGGAGAGTCGGACAAGGAGAACAAGAGGCAGGAGCGTGCACTGAGTGTCTCTTCCAGCAGCGACATGTCTCTGTCTGAGCCAGCCCCTCCCCCTCTGTCCAGGTAACACACACACACACTCACACACTCACACACACACACACACTCACACACACACACTCCTTAGTGAAGAGGTGGGCAAACGTTCAGGATAAACATCTCAAAACCAGACTCTCTTTATAACAGTTCTAATGACAGAGCAACAGAATGTTTGTGTTCCAAACTATCCATCACCATGGACACCTGACAGCAAAGCTGTTTGGTTAGCTTGCTAGCTTCATTAGCAGTCTTGGTAGGTTAACACCTAAGGCTTTTGGTTCGTTCTCTTAGCCGAGTTATCATGCTAGTTCCATTAGCAAAAGCTCGTGTACCAGGAAATGGGGAACTTCCACATCTATTTTAGATGTAACAGACAAAACGTGGACGGCTGAGCTAAATGAGGCTCTCACTGGTACGTAAACAGCTTGGTAATGTCATCAAATGAATCACGAGAGCGCTGTGCTAAGGAGCCGCTCCAACACTATAGTCAGATGATAGAGTTTAGCCCCTCAGGCTGAAGGTTGTTGTTCTCAGAGAAGCTCCAGTCTCTCTGCTCTCTGTTTTGTTTACATGCTTGAAAAGCTTTAATGTTTGTGAGCAGTTTAACTATCGCTGTGGGAACGCTGAGTTAGCTGATGAAACTCAACCTTGTGGTTCTGTATTCATTAGTTCTACTCTTCCCTGTCTTTCTCTTTTCCCTCACCCCTCCTTCCCTCCCTCCCTCCCCCCTCAGGAATGATCTTGGTGTGGGGCTTTCCTCTTGGCTGCAGCCAGACCGTCTGAGTCCTGCAGTAAGAGGAGCTGGCAGCATGTCCTCAGCGCCCCCTGCTGACCCCTTCCTGTCACAGCTGCTGGGCCTGGAGCCAGCGGGGGCCCGGGAAAGGAACGACCCCCCAGCCGCCTTCACCACCAGCAGAGCCAAGATGTCGCGCATCGAGGCCCTGAAGGCCACAGCTGCCTCCCTGTCCACCCGGATAGAAAGCGAGGCTCGGAAACTGGCCGGGGCGGACGCCATCTTGGCTCCGCTGCCTCAGGACGCTGATGAGGAGTGCCGCTGGGCCAGAGCGATGAGCCCGCCCATCAGGGAGGGAAACGGAGGCTCCGCCGCCTTGGAGGCCGACCAGCTGGCACTCAGGATCCGGAAGCTTCTTAGCGCCGGCCAGAGTGCCTACAACAGCGACCTGACTGGCCTGGGAGATCTCCACGGTTACCGAGAGAAGGTGGGGCTCCCTGCCGCTAACCACGCCTCTGCTTCAGGCCACACCCCCAAGGAACAAGAGGGGTGGAGCTTAATGAATGGGCTAGCCAATAGGAAGACAGAGGGATCGGGACAGAAGAGAGGAAAGGAAAGGATGGAGGATGGAGAGGAGGAGGAGGAGGGGCCTGGTCTCCATGACTCCAGCGGAGGCTCCATCAGCGAAGGACCTCTCCTGAGTGAAGGCAGCCTATCAGAAGCAGACCCCAGCCCGCCAGCCAATCGCAACGCAGGAGGGGCGGTCCCCCGGCCCGCGGAGCGTCTGGGCGCTCTGGACTTCTGCTCCGGGCAGAGAGACGGCCTCCAACCCCTCCTCCGCTTCCAGAGGGAGGCGGAGAGTTGCCCCGTCCTCAGCTCGCCCCTGGCCCCGCCCCCACGTGATAGCAGGGCGCCGTGGGAGGAGCTAGCCAAGGGAAGCCCTCACAGCGTCATCAACATCTTCACTAAGAACCACCTGCTGGGATACAGCACAGGTCAGACCCTCCCACTGCGCCTGATAGGCTAACCTGACACATAAAGCCACTCCCTCTGTTTGTTACTGGTTCTCATGACGTTTCCTGGGATTGTCCTCCAATAGCGTTTGAGGACAGACTCGAGAGGACGTCCCCTGCGCTGCACGGCGGCCAATCGGTCGGAGGCTCTGGGGATGCAGCAGCCTATGAGGACGACTTTGTGTTGTCTCGCAGCAGCGGAGCCAGCAGCCAGTCTAGGAAGGGATCATCTGGTCGTGGGTGAGGAGAACAACACACACACACTTATCACACACACACACTTATCACACACTTATCACACACACACACTTATCACACACACACACTTACCACACACTTATCACTCGCACACACACTTATCACACACACAGACAGTCTTGACTTGCCTATTTAACCTGCATTTGGCTTGAGGATTCTGCTAGTTCAGCTGTTCCAGTTCAGCTGTTCCAGTTCAGCTGTTCCAGTTCAGCTGGTCCAGTTCAGCTGGTCCAGTTCAGCTGGTCCAGTTCAGCTGGTCCAGTTCAGCTGGTTCAGTTCTGTGGCCAGCCTGCAGTTCTGCCTGTCAGCCACCAGGTGTCCCCGGTGCTCCGGCAGGCCATGTGACTCCCTGTGTTCCTCCACAGGGCCAGCAGTCACTATGAGGAGCTCATGAGCCGCAGGTCTGCTGGCTCCACCCCTAACTCCTCCCCCCTCTCCAGAGGCTCCGCCCCTGTCTCCTCGCCCCGCTCTCGGGGCTCTGCAGGAAAGAGAGGTGTGTGTGTGTGTGTGTGTGTGTGTGTGTGTGTGTGTGTGTGTGTGTGTGTGTGTGTGTGTGTGTGTGTGTGTGTGTGTGTGTGTGTGTGTGTGTGTGTGTGTGTGTGTGTGTGTGTGTGTGTGTGTGTGTGTGTGTGTGTGTGTGTGTGTGTGTGTGTGTGTGTGTGTGTGTGTGTGTGTGGTTGCGTGTGTGTGTGTCTAACCCGTCTCCCCTCCCCACAGGAGGAGCGTCTGACCGCAGTGATGCCACTCTGGTGGACGACCCCTGCTCTCCCCCCTCAGAGACCCCGTCTGCAGACGGCAGGAGGAGGGGCTCTCGCAGGAGCTCCGCCCACAGCCAGGCCCAGAGCCCTTACTCTGACAGCACACCAGGGGGCGCTGCAGCCCAGGCGCTACGCAGGTAACACCTTTAGCTCTGGATCGACTTCTATACATCCTTCCTTCTGTCGCTCCTTCCTCCTTTCCTGCCTCCCTGCTCCCTGCAGGACCTCCAGGCTGCTCTCCAGCACCACGATGCCTGGAAGTCTGCTGCAGCTGAACCTCAGCCAGGGTAAACACAGGCTGGAGAGCCAGGGAGGAGCAGGGGGAAGCAGGCCTGTGGTCCACAGTTAGGGAGGGAGGGATGTGAGGGAGGAGGGGATGGGAGGGAGAGCAGGGGGGAGAGAGCGGATGTTGTGTTGTGACCTAGTTTGCTGCAGGAGTGCCCTGATCAAGCCCCCCCTCCCACTCTGCATCATCAATACATCGTTGGTTTAATAAAGTAAAGTGATTTTCAAAGCGGCGTTAGAGGGTTAGGTCTCCTGCCCAGGAGGGTGGCTGAGGGCCGGGGGGAACACTGAGCTCTCTGTCTGTCTGCCTGGAGGAGGGGGGGGATGCCTCGTCCATGGTGGCGGGCACACTGCCAAGCGAGAGAGGGGTCTGTGTTCTTTAATTCCTGGTTGTGATATTGGAGCCCCCCCCCCCCTCCCACCCACACTCTCAGATGAAGCTCTGAGCCCAGGTGCCACATTCCTGGCATTCCAGCCTGTGTGTGCTCTATCTGTCTGTCTGCCTGTCTGCCTGTCTATCTACCTGTCTACTTGTCTATCTGTCAACTCCTGTAACTGCATGTGTGCTGTCAGGAGAGAAAGAGGGAGAGGAGGAGGAAGAAAGGAGAGAGAGATATGGAGAGTCAGTGTGCTGCTCCAGTGTGTAGCAGGGAGTGGAGCAGGGTAGAGCAGGGTAGATCAGGGTAGAGCAGGGTAGAGCAGGGTAGAGCAGGGTAGAGCAGGGTAGATCAGGGTAGAGCAGGGTAGAGCAGGGTAGAGCAGGGTAGAGCAGGGTAGAGCAGGGGAGAGCAGGGTAGAGCAGGGTAGAGCAGGGGAGAGCAGGGTAGATCAGGGTAGAGCAGGGGAGAGCAGGGTAGAGCAGGGTAGAGCAGGGTAGAGCAGGGTAGATCAGGGTAGAGCAGGGGAGAGCAGGGGAGAGCAGGGTAGAGCAGGGGAGAGCAGGGTAGAGCAGGGGAGAGCAGGGTAGAGCAGGGGAGAGCAGGGTAGAGCAGGGGAGAGCAGGGGAGAGCAGGGGAGAGCAGTGTAGATCAGGGTAGAGCAGGGTAGAGCAGGGTAGATCAGGGTATCTTTGGGCCTTTCAGACCTCTGGTTCAGTCAAACTCTCCAGACGCACAATAGCACCATTGATCCATATCCTCCAGGTCTGTAGATCCTGCTGCAGCCCCCCACCCCTCCACACACACACCCCTGCCTCAGCCCACCCCTGCACACACAAACACACACCCCAGGTCTCCGCCAGCCTCCCCCCAGCCTCACAGACCCGTCACATCCAGCCTCTCTCCTCACCAAGGGCCTCCCTTTCTTCATTGTTCAAGCCTGTTCCTGCTGGCCGTGTGCGTGTGCGTGCGTGCGTGTGTGTGCGTGTGTGTGTGTGTGCGTGAGTGTGTGCGCTCTGCAGGCAGTACACCTCCCTCACCAAGTACTCTGCCCTGTTAAGAATCCTCAGTTCTTCTCAGTTTGACTGCAGCACTTGATCCAGGTATCTGGGACAGCAGCTCCCCATGGCAACAGGGCTTCCCAAGAAGGAAAGATGGAATAAATATACAAATATATACAGTTGGTATAGGTTTTAGAAGTGTAAGTGTAAGAAATGATTCTCACTAATGTGTTAATGTGCTTGTAGAGTGGGAAGGCATGGAAATGGCTGGTCCAGAACAGAATACCAGAACAGTCCACTTCTATGAATCTCAACTGTCTCTCTGTCTCTGTCTCTCTCTGTGTCTCTCTCTGTCTCTGTCTCTCTCTGTCTCTCTCTGTGTCTCTGTCTCTCTCTGTCTCTCTCTGTGTCTCTGTCTCTCTCTGTCTCTCTCTGTGTCTCTGTCTCTCTCTGTCTCTCTCTGTCTCTCTCTGTCTCTCTCTGTGTCTCTGTCTCTCTCTGTCTCTCTCTGTGTCTCTGTGTCCCTCAGTGGGAGCAGTAAGAAGTCTCCTGGCTCCAGTCCTCACCAGTCCTCTGCCAGCTCACCTCCAGGCCCCCGGTCTCCCCCAGAGGCCGGCTCGCCCGCCGTGCCACAGGACAGTGGCTCTTCATCAGGCAGGGATGGCCTGGGTAGGGGCCTAGGGATGGGTGTGGGGAGTGGAGCATCTCTACCCTCAGCCAGGGGGAAAGTCACCTCGGCTGTGGGCTCTGCTGCCACAGGTGAGCCTGAACCTACAGCACCAACACTAGCCTCATCCACCTCCACTGACAAGGAGATGTTCTTTAGGGTGGTGTCTGATGGAAGGTATGGTGGTAACTTTCTCTCCTCTCTCTACCCCCCATCTTTCCTCCCTCCCTCTTTCTTCCCCCTTCTCCTCTCTCCTCCCTTTCTCTCTCTCCTCCCTTTCTCTCTCTATCTTTCCTCCCTCCCTCTTTCTTCCCCCTTCTCCTCTCTCCTCCCTTTCTCTCTCTCTCTCCTCCCTTTCTCTATCTTTCCTCCCTTCCTCTTTCTTCTCCCTCTCCTCTCTCCTTCCTCTCCCTCTTTCCTCTTTTCTCTCCTCCCTCCCTCTCTCTCCTCCCTCTCTCCCTCTCTTTCCTCCCTTCCTCTTTCTTCTCCCTCTCCTCTCTCCTTCCTCTCCCTCTTTCCTTTTTTCTCTCCTCCCTCCCTCTCTCTCCTCCCTCTCTCCCTCTCTTTCCTCCCTTTCTCTCTCTCCTCCCCCTCCCTCCCTCCCTCCCTCCCTCCCTCCAGCAGAGCTTCAGTATGCCCCGGGCGTCCTTCATCAGAGGCTGTCAGCAGAGCTCACCTACCTGGAGTCCATCGAGGAGTCAGTCAGACAGCTGGGGGACGTGGAGAGGCTCCGGGGCGTGTCCCTGGCCCAGCAGGAGAGCGTCTCATTGGCCCAGATACTCAAGGTGAGGGAGGGGCTTCTTCTGTTTGCACCAATCGGAGCTCTCCCAGCCAGACGATCTGCTCCCATTGTTTGGCACTTTTGTTTCGTGTTTTGCTTTGTCCTTTCCTGTGTGTGTACTGACCCTGTGACCTCTGACCCCGTGACCTGCGACCCCTGGCAGGCCCAGCAGCAGCGTCATGAGCGTGACCTTTACGAGCTGAAGATCAAAGCTGAGAGGGAAGCGCTGGAAACACAACTGCAGCTGGAGGAGAACAGACAGAGAGCAGCCAGGGTACACACACACACACACACAGATACACACACAGAGGTACAAACACACACACACACAGATATACACACAGAGACACAGAGATACACACCCACACATAGACACACACACACAGAGATACACACACAGAGGTACAAACACACACACAGATACACACATAGAGACACACACACACACTCTCTCCTCATACCCTCTCCCTCCTCTCCACAGGCGCAGGTGGAGCTACAGGAGAGCATGGTCCAATCACAGCAGGGCGCTCTAAGCGGTCTCCAGGAAGTCACCTCCAAGATGGCGTCCCAGCAGGCCGAGGCTGCCCGCTACACCGCTGACGCTGCTCGCCACATCAGAGAGGTGCGTGTCCCCGCCCCCCCGCCTGAGGACAGCTGACCGCAGTCAGGTGACCCCATGTTCATCATGAGGTGTGTTTGTTTCGTCTCTCAGATGACAGAGCTGGCTCGCTCCCAGATAGCAGGAGCCCTGAGCGTCCCGGCCGCCCCCCTGTCCTCCCTGTACGAGCAGCAGAGACAGAAGCTGCCGGCACACACACACACTGACAGGTAGGGACACACACACACACACACTCAGAAACACTGGTACTAGTGAGAGTATCCTGAGATCTGTGTTTGTGTGTGTGTGTGTGTGCGTTCCAGCTCCAGGAGCGAGGGTTCAGCCAGCAGGAGCAGGCCTGAGGAAGCGCTCTCCTCCCTGGACAGTCTGAGCCACACTGACTCCCTCCCTTCCAGGAGACCGGACATTAGGTAAGCACCGGCCCAGTCCACCTCTGACCCTGCCTGGACCACATCAGACCACGTAACCAAGGCCTCTCTCCCTCTCTCTCTCTCTCTCTCTCTCTCTCTCTCTCTCTCTCTCTCCCTCCCCCCCCTCTCTTCCTCCGTCTCTCCAGCGGTGGTGGAAGCAGTCAGCCCAGCCCATCTCAGACCTCGTCCTCCCCCAGGGAGCGCAGCAGGGAGGGGCCCCAGGAGGGGGAAAGAGGGAGGGGGAAGGATGGAGCCAGCAGCTCTGTGGAGGAGGAAGCACGCACGGCTGCAGACGACTCCCTTCCCAGCGACAGCATCCAGTCCCTGCTGGAGGAGAAAGGTACTGTGGGGGGGGGGGGGGGGGGGGGGGGGAGAGGGAGGGAGGGAGAAAGGGAGGAGAGGGAGAAGAAAGAGGGAGAGAGGGAGGGGGGGGGGAAAGGGAGGAAAGAGGGAGGGAGGAAAGATGGGGGGTAAAGAGAAGAGAGAAAGTTACCACCATACCTTCCATCAGACACCACCCTAAAGAACATCTCCTTGGGCCATCCCTGCCCGATGAATGTTGGAGAATCTTTCTCTTTTCACTCCCTCCTTTTCCATCATCCCTCTCTTCCTCTCCTGCAGCAGACGGTGCCTCCGTGGTGACAGAATACTCGCTGAAGTTTGACGAGTCGATGACCGAGGACGAGATCGAGGAGCGCTCGTTTCGCTCCCTGCTCCCGTCTGAGGCTCACCGCAGAGGCACGCTGGAGAGGAAGCCCCGCCCTCAGGAGGAGTCAGAGGAAGAGGCAGCCAATCAGGACAAGGCGTCAGCGACGCAGAGCGGCTCCAAGGTGAGAGGAGGCGGTGATGAGGACGGAAGGGACGGTCGAAGTCATGAAGGACGCGACTAACCTCATCTGTTTCTGTTCAACTCCCTCTCACCTCCCTTCTCCCTCTCTCTCCTCCCTCCCTCCCTCCTCCCTCTCTCCTCCCTCCCTCTCTCTCTCCCCTCCCTCCCTCTCTCTCCTCCCTCCCTCTCTCTCCTCCCTCCCTCCCTCTCTCTCCTCCCTCCCTCCCTCCCTCCTCCCTCTCTCCTCCCTCCCTCCCTCCTCCCTCTCTCCTCCCTCCCTCTCTCTCCTCCCTCCCTCCCTCCCTCTCTCTCCTCCCTCCCTCCCTCCCTCCTCCCTCTCTCTCTCCCCTCCCTCCCTCTCTCTCCTCCCTCCCTCCTCCCTCTCTCTCTTCCCTCCCTCCTCCCTCCCTCCCTCTCTCTCTCCCCTCCCTCTCTCTCCTCCCTCCCTCCCTCTTCCCTCCCTCTCTCTCTCCCCTCCCTCCCTGTCTCTCCTCCCTCCCCTGCAGCAGGAGGGGACAGGCATGCCCTTCTCCTCCGGCCAGCACAGCTTCTCCAGGTTCACCATGGAGATGGTGAGGCAGTACATGAAGGAGGAGGAGGTGAGAGGCCGTCACCAGAGCTCCCTGCTGAGGCTGAGGCAGAGGGCCCTGAAGGAGAAGACCCACACAGAGCTGGCCTGGCTGGAGCACCAGAAGAGGTCAGCCAGACCCCCTCCCACCTCCCACCCCTCCAGGCCAGGCTATAGATGGATAGGTGGAGGGATGGATGAATAGAGCTATAGATAGATGGATGGATGGAGATTATAGATGGATGGTTGAGGATGGATGGAAAACTCAGTTCTCTCTTCTCTGTCCCTCTGTCCCCCTGTCTGTCTGTCCCTCTGTCCTGCAGACGTTTGAGAGACAAGGGGGAGGATGACAAGATGCCTCCTATCAGGAAGAGGCAGAGAGGTCTGATCCTCAAACTCCAGCAGGAGCAGGTACACCCTCACAGGCCACGCCTCCTCACAACACCTCCTGAAACCCTCACAGGCCACGCCTCCTCACAACACCTCCTGAAACCCTCACAGGCCACGCCTCCTCACAACAACTGGCTGACACAGACTCTCTGTTCCCGTGTGTGTGTGTGTGTGTGTGTGTGTGTCTGTGTGTGTGTGTGTGTGTCCAGGCTGAGATCAGGCGTCTCCAGGAAGCTAACAAGGCAGCCAGGAAGGAGCGCCAGCTGCTGCTGAAGCAGCAGGAAGACATCGACAGGATGCGCCAGTCAACCCTGAGACTGAGACAGAGACTCAAGTGTGCTGGAGACACCAGACCTCTGGGAGAGACCAGCCCTGTAGGACAGACCAGCCCTGTAGGACAGACCAGCCCTCTGGTCAGCAGACCACACACACACCTGACCACACACACCTGACCACACACACACCTGACCACCTGACCACACACACACCGGACCACACACACACCTGACCACCTGACCACACACACACACCTGACCACACACACACCTGACCACCTGACCACACACACACCTGACCACACACACACCTGACCACACACACACCTGACCACACACACACCTGACCACACACACACCTGACCACCTGACCACACACACACCTGACCACACACACACCTGACCACACACACACCTGACCACACACACACCTGACCACCTGACCACACACACACCTGACCACACACACACCTGACCACACACACACCTGACCACACACCTGACCATCTGACCACACACCTGTACAGTCAGCACACACACATCATACTCACTCTGTTCCCATTGCCGTCTTCCAGGAGACCCCCGTGTCCCAGACCCCAGCGGAGGCCTCGTCTCCCCCCAGCGTGGTGCTCACAGACGGGTACACCCGCTCCCCCTCTCCCCTCTCCCTCTCCGGGAGCGAGACCAGCAGCATCATGCAGAAACTGAAGAAGATGCGCTCTCACACAGACGAGAAGTAAGCATTCCTGACCTCTGACCTCTTTATAGGACCCCTCCACACACACACACACACACACACACACCTGCTTTCTCTTGTCTCTGTCTCTCTGATGTTCTCTGGCAGCTACTGTGTGTGGGATTAACAGCTTGCAGCAGGTGCTGTCTTGTGGGTGTGTGGGTGTGTGTGTGGTGTATGGGTGTGTGGGTGGGTGTGTGGTGTATGTGGGTATGTGGGTGTGGTGTGTGTGTGTGGTGTATGGGTGTGTGTGTGGCGTATGGGTGTGTGGGTGTGTGTGTGGTGTGTGTGTGTGTGGTGTGTGTGTGGTATGTGTGTGTGGGTGGTGTATGGGTGTGTGTGTGGCGTGTGGGTGTGTGTGTGTGGTGTGGTGTGTGTGTGGTGTTTGTGTGGTGTGTGTGTGTGGTGTGTGTGTGGTGTGTGTGTGTGGTGTGTGTGTGGTGTGTGTGTGTGTAGCTCCGGGGAAGCGCTAGGTACCCAAGCTTAACATGCTGTGGCCTGAATTGACTGAGAATATAAGCATGCTCCATGAGTGTTCACTATCCAGCTTAGCAGAAGAGTGTGTGTGTGTGTGTGTGTGTGACCGCTCTATCCTCTGAAACTACTAAAACTAGCTCTGTCTCCACCCCCTGCTAACCTTTACATTTACATTGACATTTATTCATTTAGCAGACGCTTTTATCCAAAGCGACTTACAAGAGAGAGCTTTTACAAAGAGCATCAGTCATTGAGCATAGCAACGTGATAGACCCCGAACACAGTCGGTTTTTTAGATCGTGAATCATACATCACGAGAACCAATAAGTGCCAAGGGAAGAACTATAAATGCATAACACAACGATTATGAATATAAAGCAAGAGATACAACACACAATACGTTAGATCTTGAACACACAACTCATTAGACATTCACTGCCAGCAGTTTAAACACATTGACAATATCAGCATCCACGTCTTGGAACGTTCCTGGACATTCCCTGGTGCCGTGATTTTGAACACAGGATCAGAGGTGGTTAAGAGTTCGAGGGGAGACTGAGTTAAGGGGAGAGATTAGGATCAGTCGGGGATAATGCTGTGCACTGGCACTGAACACACACACACACACACGCTCTTTCCCTCGGACAGTCGCCTCCATTGTAGTCCAGCCACACACACACACACACACATTGTGTGAAAGCCATAGTTCAAACTGGGGCAGCAGGAAAGGCCAGTATGAGTACAGTAAACTGACTTGGAGGTCGTAATGAGACATGAAACCGTACGGTACTGTAATGAAACCACATGCCTTTTCACTGCTCTCTCTCCCTGTCTCTCCTGTCTCTGTGTCTGTCTGTGTCTCTGTCTGTCTGTCTCTCTCCCTGTCTGTCTGTCTCTCTCTCTCTGTCTGTCTCTCTCTCTCTCTCTCTCTCTCGCTCATCTTTCACTCCATTGTTCCATTTCTGTTTTTCTTCTTTCATTCTTCATGTCTCATCTGTTTTTCCTCCCATATGTGTTTGTGTGTGTTTCTCTCTCTGCGTGTGTGTGTGTCTCTCTGCGTGTGTGTGTCTCTCTCTGTGTGTGTGTGTGTGTGTCCCTCTCTGTGTCTGTGTGTGTGTGTCCCTCTCTGTGTGTGTGTGTGTCCCTCTCTGTGTCTCTGTGTGTGTGTGTCCCTCTCTGTGTCTCTGTGTGTGTGTGTCCCTCTCTGTGTCTCTGTGTGTGTGTGTGTGTCTCTGTGTGTGTGTGTTAGACACTGCTCTCCTGTCCACTCCTTCCTGTCTGTGTTGTCGGCCAAACACTGGGCCTCCCTCAGTCTGTGTGTCCCCAACCTCCACCCCAAACTGCAGCTCTTTATCAGCCACCAGCTGGTCAGGTACAGTGCTCTCTCTCTCCCCCTCCCCTCTCTGCTCGCCTCCCCCCTGCCTCCCCCTCCACCCCCATGGAGCATGCTTGTGTTCAGTCACCGCCACTGGGGAGGGGGGAGGGGGGGAGTGGGAGTGGGTGTGTGTTAAGGACCGGGTTATAGGTGTCTGGAAAAGTTTGAGTACCCATCCTGGACCTTTTGAAACGATCTGGTCGTCAAACAGTTCTTACTGTGGCATTCTGGGGGTTATGGTCAGTTTAACAAGGGCTGCTCTGATTGAAGGGGAAACTCAAGGTGAATTCTGGGAGTTTTTCTGTCTCTTTTTATTTCTCTTTCTATCTGAATGTCTCTCTATCATACTCTCTCTCTCTCTCTCTCTCTCTCTCTCTCTTTCCCTCTTTCTCTCTTTCTCACACTCTCCCATTGAAACTCCATTCGGAGTGAATAAATCTGAGTCTCAGACATAATTAATTTCAATTCCCGTTTCTCCCATCCCCCTCGTTAAAGATCCCGTCATGGAGACGGAACGTTTGGGAAATAGAACCCTGGTTTTCCCAGCCTTCCGTCTGTCTGTCCGTCTGGACATCTAGACGAGGAGAAGGGAAGATCAAGTGTCTCATCTCTTTAATGAGTCGCCATACATCTTCACTAGCGCTCCTTATGAGCTAACTGTTGCCTGGTATTAGGGCCTAATGTGTATGAATGGCCTCCAGGCTGTGATGGGAGAGAACACTTAGGAGCTCCACCAGCCTGGGTCATCAGGATGGATTAAAGCCCCTCTAGACCACCCAGCCTTGGGATTGGATGACCAGCTCAATAGCTTCACGTCAGGGTAGCAGTTGTGGCTACGGCCTGCCTGCCTGCCTGCCCACCCGCCCTGGCTCAGTATAATCAGGTCTTCCCTGCAGATGCTGGTGTGTTGAGTTAGCTAGTTAGTTTAGATGTTGGAGGGTTTGTTGGTTTGTGGTAGTGAGTGTCATCGTCATGCACACTAGGTAACCATAGAAACATGACTGGACTGTGGGATGGAGTTTTGCTCTCTTATGGGGAGTGGGTGTGGTTTGATGTGTGCGTGACCTCTGACCCTGCTGGGGTCAGGCCCGGTGCATGATGGGTACCAGGATGTTAATTTCAAACCGGGGGTCTGTTCCATTAAGCGAGTTTACCGAATAAAGGAGCTTGTTTATGGAATATGCCCCTGGTATCTATGTGGTGTTGCCTGGGTAACCTGGTTGTCAGGGGAGGGAGTTTGAAGGGGACTTTTAAGCACTGTGACAGTGAAACCATGCCTGTTGATATAAGCATGGTTTGGACGTGGTGTGTGTGTGTGTCTGCACATGGGTAAGAGTGTGAATGTGTGTGTCTGTGTGTGTGTGCATGTCTGATGTATTGATGCTCTGCTGCTGGGTTTGAGGTCTGTGCTTGTGCTTTTAACCATTCTGGTGTCCTCACACTAACTGCCCCCCCCCCCTCCCCCCATTTCCTCCTCTCTTGCCTCTGCCTTTCTCCCCCTCCAATCGATCTGCTCCTTCCCTGTCTCCCTCCTCTCTTCTCCCTCTCTTCTCCCTCTCTCCCTTCTCCCTCCCTCCTCAGGTTCCTGACTAAGCGGGAGCAGCAGCTGCTGCAGAGGAGGCGCCATGCTGAGGAGCTCCTGGAGTGGAAACAGCGTCTGGACCAGGAGGAGGCTGAGGTCCGCAGGATGGAGAGGGAGGCTCTGGAGGCCTGGGACCACCACACGCCCCGGGGAGGGGAGGGGGAGGCGGAGGGGGAGGGGTCTACCCCCACAGCTGAGGGCAGAGATGCTGGTGAGAGAGGTGAGGAGATGTTCCTTTGATGACCCCCAGTCCTCAATGAGTGGTGTGTCCTCATGTTATCTCATGTTATGCTGTCGCATGCCCTTCTCCCTCCCTCCCTCCCTCCCTCCCTCCCTCCCTCCCTCCCTCCCTCCCTCCCTCCCTCCCTCCCTCCCTCCCTCCCTCCCTCCCTCCCTCCCTCCCTCCCTCCCTATCTCCCTCCCTCCCTCCCTCCCTCCCTCCCTCCCTCCCTCCCTCCCTCCCTCCCTCCCTCCCTCCCTCCCTCCCTCCCTCCCTCCCTCCCTCCCTCCCTCCCTCAGGTGTTGTGAGTGGAGGGGACTCCTCTCCAGTACCTACAGAGTCCAGCGTGCACACAGAGTTCTCCGGCTCTCATCCTCCCTCCAGCCCCTCCTGCTCCACCGCGCCTCCTGGCTCTGGCTCCACCCACAACAGCCCCGCCAGCTACTCCCAGGAGTTTGACTCCGCCCCCCAGTCGCCCCACCAGCGGGTAAGTGGTCTCAAACAGGTCCTCCACAGTGTGAAAATTCCATCACACACGGTTCAATTCCAGCAGTTTCGGCCATCAGGACGCATCAAGGTTTACCCTTGACACCAAGCTCTGCATGTCACTGACCCTGACCCCTGACCCTGGTCCTGTTAGAGATGTTGGAGCAGGGACAGATCTGACCCCTGACCCTGGTCCTGTTAGATATGTTGGAGCAGGGACAAATCTGACCCCTGACCCTGGTCCTGTTAGAGATGTTGGAGCAGGGACAGATCTGACCCCTGACCCCTGACCCTGGTCCTGTTAGAGATGTTGGAGCAGGGACAGATCTGACCCCTGACCCCTGACCCTGGTCCTGTTAGATATGTTGGAGCAGGGACAGATCTGACCCCTGACCCCTGACCCTGGTCCTGTTAGATATGTTGGAGCAGGGACAGATCTGACCCCTGACCCCTGACCCTGGTCCTGTTAGAGATGTTGGAGCAGGGACAGATCTGACCCCTGACCCCTGACCCTGGTCCTGTTAGATATGTTGGAGCAGGGACAGATCTGACCCCTGACCCCTGACCCTGGTCCTGTTAGATATGTTGGAGCAGGGACAGATCTGACCCCTGACCCCTGACCCTGGTCCTGTTAGAGATGTTGGAGCAGGGACAGATCTGACCCCTGACCCCTGACCCTGGTCCTGTTAGATATGTTGGAGCAGGGACAGATCTGACCCCTGACCCCTGACCCTGGTCCTGTTAGAGATGTTGGAGCAGGGACAGATCTGACCCCTGACCCCTGACCCTGGTCCTGTTAGAGATGTTGGAGCAGGGACAGATCTGACCCCTGACCCCTGACCCTGGTCCTGTTAGAGATGTTGGAGCAGGGACAGATCTGACCCCTGACCCCTGACCCTGGTCCTGTTAGAGATGTTGGAGCAGGGACAGATCTGACCCCTGACCCTGGTCCTGTTAGAGATGTTGGAGCAGGGACAGATCTGACCCAGCGCTGGCCCCGCCCTGGCCCTCTGCCTCCAGCCTGAACACTGCTGTGAATAAAGAGCCTTTGTGTGAGGCGCTTCCAGCGGAGGTCTGGACCAGTCCATCACCCTCTTCCTGCCCGTCCATCCCTGGGTTCTGCTGGAGCGTTGGGGGGGTGGTTCTGTCCGATAGAGGGGACAAACACTGCAGGACAGACTAGCAGGACTGGGGTTTAGCTGGGTGGGAAGGAGAGGGAAACTAGGAGGACCCTGTGAGAGTCTGTGGGTCTGGTCAGACATGGTCAGAGGGTCTGTGTTCATCTTCCTGTTTGAGTCACATGATCAGCTCTAACCTGAGTGACATGTGACATGCTGGGCAGCATAACTGTGCTGCTGTCCTTATATGGCTCTGACAGAGTCATCAATATGAATGTGATCCAGCTACACACACACACCCAGACACACACACACCGAGACACACACGGAGAGGCTCAGACACCCAGACACACAGACACAAACACCGAGAGACACACACACACACACACGCTCCGACTCAGCCCTTCCTCCTCTTTCGCTCTCTCCAGTCTCCTCCAGCTAAAGTCAGTCCCAGCTCCTCTGCACTGCCTGAGACCAGCAGGACGAGGACCCAGCCCCCCTCCCTCCGGACCCCCAGCCAGGCCCTGCCTCCGGACACCCCCTCCATCGCACAGACCGGTGAGTCAGCACACACACACACTCTTAGCTTCCTGATCATGTGGTGATGAGGAAGGGAGAGCAGGTGTAACGTGAAGCTAGGTCAGGTGAAGAGCATGATGGGAAGGGGTTCACTGACACCTTACCTAGCTAGCGCTGTTCCAGGACCACACAGCCCTGCCTGTCCCTGGGAGGGGACTAGGGGGCTAGACCAAGTTTTTGGAGGTGATAGAATCGATACCCCCCCCCAACCTTTCCACCCACCCCTCCCCTCCCTCATGTGAGTGGGTGGGGGTGGGGGACATATTTTCAAATGGCACCACTAAGTTGGATTAGATTCAGCTAATCAGCCTGACCTGGGAGTTAGCATTGTGTCGGTGCTTACCGCCTGCTTCCCGCCTGGTTCCTCAGAACCCATGTCGGATCAGAGCGACATCGAGAGCCGTATCCGGGCGCTGAAGGAGGAGCTGAGGAAACGCAGAGCGATGGTTCAGCAGCTGAAGAAGGAGCAGAAGAAGAGGCAGAAGGAACGGCTGAAGGCTCAGGAGGCCAGCCTGCTGCAGCAGCTGGAGGTGAGGAGGGGGAGGGAGGGGAGGGAGGGAGGGAGGAGGGGGAGGAGGGGGAGGGTGCTGGGGAAAGGGTGATGGTTCGACTGTTGATGGCGTGTTTTTGCAGGTGTTTGTCTTTGTGATTCCCTATAAGAGGAGTTAAGGGGGTCTTTGAGTTGTTGGGTTGAGTTGGGTAGTTTGTTGTTGTTTGTTGTTGTCGTTGTCGAGGTTAAGAACCGCGTTTGTGGCGTTTAAACGTGAAAATCAACTTGTTTCGTTTGTGTTTTTTTCCCCTCATCCAGTCCTACAACAACTTCATCCAGAAGACTGAGGCTGAACTGAGCAGTGATCCGGCCTCTCTCCACGCAGCAAAGCCCCAGATTAAAGTCCCCACCGCCTCAGAGAGAGCCAGGGTTACCCCTCCAGCTCCAGACAGGGTCACCCCTGCACCCCCACACAGGTACGTCTCAACAGAGGCTTCCAGCCGCTGTGATCCAGCCTGGATACCAGCAGGACCAGGACGGTGCTTGTTTGCACAAACTTTGTGTTTGCTAAACTGAAAGAGTTGAAAGTGTGTATATATATATATGTATATCGATAGCTGTGTCTCGGCTTAATGTTGTTGTTTTTTTTTCCCCTGTCCTCTGGTAGATCTGAAACCAGTCAGAGTTGTAAGGCTGGTTCTGAGGTCGTCCAGGATTCTCCTCATGGTCAGTGTGTCATCTTGTTCACTTCACACACATCACT
Source organism: Neosalanx taihuensis (assembly GCA_030340665.1). Classification (NCBI taxonomy): domain Eukaryota; kingdom Metazoa; phylum Chordata; class Actinopteri; order Osmeriformes; family Salangidae; genus Neosalanx; species Neosalanx taihuensis. Next base: position 7,559,726 of record CM059312.1, on the reverse strand, counting down.
CCTCTTCTTATATCTGTTTCTGTTGTTGGAAAGACTTTGTAGACTCTGGTTGACGTGTGTAATCTGCATGCTCCACCTGTTTTTTTTTGTTTACATCAACACAAGGCGTCAACAACAACAACAACCCTGTCTTGTTCTTCTCAGATGACCTCACCCCTCTTGGACGCAGCAGATCCACCTCTTTACCTGAGGAGCTCTCTGATGAGGACCCTCCCACTGTCACCCCCACCCCGGTGTATGGCAGCCCAGACCACGCCCTCAGAGACCTGGTCTCCCCTCAGACACCCTCCAAGCCTCCGTCCAGAGACACCCAGCACCTGAGCGAGCCTACCCAGAAACCGAGCCCCGAGCTTGGGGAGAGGAGCGTGTCGTCCACCCATAGGTCTGAGGTCCTGGAGGAACTGGAAGCGGAGGGCTCTCAACGATCCACGTCTGAAGACCTCTTCAAGATGAACCTGGAGAAGAGACCTGCCTCCTCCAAGAGCGACCGGCAGGGGGATTCCCCAGACATCGATGACGTCATCAAATCCGGGACGTCCCTCGCTAACAAAACCCCTTCCATCGCCACGGAGCCCAAAGGGGCCGACCTTCTGGACGCTGAATCGTCTCTTAGCGAGCACTCTTTCTCCGCAGGCCCAGACGAGGTCTCCTCTGAGAGAGAGCTTACAGCCAAGGACTTCAAGGACTCTCCACCCTCAGCAGACGGCTACCATGAAGACTTTGAGTCTTCCGTGGAGTCGTCTCCCAGGGAGAAGGACCAACGTGACTCCAAGCCCACCTCGCCTGCCCACCCAGGAGCCAGGAGATCTCTGGAAGGTTCTCCAACCCGGTCCCCTCGCTACAGCAGCTCGGAGGACAGGGAGGAAGACATATCAGAGGCTTTCAGCCAACATTCTGAGAAGTCCAGCGACAGCGTCCAGTCTGAGAGGATGCTAGACCTTCAGAAACCCACCAGGGGGTCGGAGGGGGACACCAAGGAGGGTGTTTTCAGCCCCAAACACTCCCCCTCCCAGACCTCTCCACCACCAGCCTTAGACGAGATGCCCAGCTTCAGTGTTGGGGACCGGGTGTTGGTCAGCAGTATCCAGCCAGGTACCCTTAGGTTCAAAGGTCAAACCCAGTTTGCTAACGGGTTTTGGGCAGGCGTAGAGCTGGACGAATCAGAAGGCAGCAACAACGGAACTTACGACGACGTGGTCTACTTCCTGTGTCAGGAACGCCACGGCATCTTTGCCCCTCCCGACAAGATCTCCCACCTCCCGGAGAAGTTTGAGGTTTCCGTGGAAACCACCACGGAAGACGACGACTCGTTCTTGGACGACCTGTCGGACCAAGAAGCGAAGAGAAGAGCCGCAGACAAGAAGACCAAACGCGGAGGAGCGGAGGACAGGAAGTCTCGCAGGGCTTTTGGGGACGGGGGACTCGGCACCTGCCAATGTACGGGACGCCCCCGTGGACCACCAGAACAACCTCAAGTCTCCGAAAGACAAACCTTCGTCCCTGTCGGCAGAGATGAAGGAGCAAGGAGAGCGCTCGATCCTCAACGGCCAGAGCAGAGACGTCATCCTGGAGTTTGAAGACACTCCAACCACCTTGTACATCTCCGACATGGACAAGATCGACTGGGGTCGAAGGAGCCTGAAGGAGACCACCAGCCTCATCGAATCCCGAGGCCAGGAACCCCAGCGGAAGAGCTCTTCCTCCGAGACTAAAGAAGTCAGAGACAGCGACGCTCTCAGTTTCTTTGCAGATAAGCTCATCAACACCTTCATCAGAGATGCAGTGAAACAGCTCAGCCAGATCCGGAAGGCCAAGGAGGAGAAGATAAGCACAGCTAACCAGGTGCAGGCTGTGCCACCGCCACCGCCGGGAGGAGACCGGACCAACATCTCAGACACCAGAGGGACCCGCCTTCCTTTCTACTTGGACTCTGAGCAGGAGGAGGTTTCCTCCCCGGAACTCTGTAACCGAACGGTGAGTCCAAGTCTTGATAAAGGGGGGGGGGGGGGGGGGGGGGGGGGGAGGGGGGGGGGATGGGGGACAATAAGAGAAAGTGGGGGCAGGAGAAGGAAAAACCAATCTGTTGTTATTAAAACATCCTACTGACTCACAGGAGCACAGGAGAATTCCTGATCCCATCAGAAGTAAATGGTTGAACAGCAGAACTGACCAGCTCAATGTGGAGGCTGGCAGAATTTGATTATCTAGTGGTATTGAAGGGTAAAGTCTTGTATTTGCCCCCCCACCCCCCCAATAGCCCCCTTCTCTGTTTGTTAACGTCCAAAGTTCAACCAACTCCACTCCAGTCGTCCATGTTGAAATACACTCTAGTATTCCCTGTCTGCTTTACATCACAACATTGATCGAGAGATGATCTTTACTTCCTTTGTAAGTCTTGTGTAATGTGTGACGGTTTGTAATGTGTACTTAACAAAAGTTTTCTATCAAATCCAGTTGTTTTCTCATTGAAATACCAGGTCAATTCTAGCAACAAAATCCAATCTTTCGTCCCTTGAGACAATGGGATTTCGGATCTCAGTGAGAAGATTCTCCAGGTGATTTGCTTGTGGAAGTGTGAAATGTGAGCCTGTGCTGCTTCCTTGTTGTACCCCGTATAGGAGAGCCCCGTGCTGGGTCCGAGCGGCCAGGAGGAGCTGGCCAGGCGCTTGGCAGAGCTGGAGCTCAGCCGCGAGCTCCTGGACGAGCTGGGAGACGAGCAGGACTGGTTCGACGAGGACTTTGGCCTCAGCACCCGCCGGGAACAACAGAGGCAGAAGCAGAGGGAGGAGGAGGAGCAGGAGGAGGCGGCAGCAGCAGTGCAGGGAGGCGCAGGACCAGGCCGGGCAGTCCTGGGGGGTCTGGGAGAGACGGTCCCGGTGAAGACCCCCCCTAGACCAGAGCTGCCGTTACCCCCTAAGCTACCTGAGCAGCCAGCCATGGTGGTGCCCCACACTGCCCTGCAGGTGGAGAAGCTGGTTCATGCTGCTACCCAGGAGATCTGGCACAGCTGTGGACTAAGCAGCGGAGGCACGGCCACACTGTCCGGCAGGTCCATCCCCAAGCCCTCCGACACGTTCCTGGGGCATGACGCCAAGGGCCAGGCCAGGACCAGGTGGCCATCCGCAGCTACAGACAGGTAACACACCTGTACAGGGATGGAGGAGGGGGGAGGATACTGGGTATTTCACAGTCGGTGTGGCCTTTATGTTAAGTGTCCCCTCCGCTGAAGCCAGCTTTCATCTCTCCTCTGCAGGCTGTGTTCGACCTGACCTGGGAGATCATCCAGGAGATCTACGCTGAAGACCCCAACACTAACCAGCCTCTGTGGATGAAGCCTCGTCGGGTGAACACCTCCTCCTTCCACAGAGTCAAGGCTCCAGGAAACCTCAACAATGTCCAGGTGTGTACAGGGTTGATGAATAGAGAAACAGAAATCCATTTAACAAAACCTTGGATCGTCTGGCTGTAGCTACAGACATGACACGTGATCGTTGTGTTGATGTGTTTCGTGTTGTGTGATGTGCTTTGTGTTGTGTTGATGCGTTTTGTGTTGTGTGATGCGTTTTGTGTTGTGTTGATGTGTTTCGTGTTGTGTTGATGTGTTTCGTGTTGTGTTGATGTGCTTTGTGTTGTGTTGATGCGCTTTGTGTTGTGTGCTGTGGTAGGAGTTCATCTCCACTGAGGTTCTGAAGCTGTACGGACTGAGGAAGGATAAGAACCAGAAGATGGATTGGCAGAAGATGTTAAAGTTTGGGAGAAAGAAGAGAGACAGGGTCGACCATGTTCTGGTAAGGATAAGGCGAACCTTCCAAAATCTCAAAAATGTGTTTTTTTCGAAAATATTATTGATCTTTTATTTTTTTTCAGAAATATTTGTTTAAAAATAATTATTCAAAGATATTAGTTCAAAACTTTTTTCGAAAACAAAAACTATAAATATGTCATAAATCAACAACAAACAATAATATCGCCGATGCCACCAAATAAACCTTGTTTGTGTCCCAGGTACAGGAGCTCCATGAGGAGGAGGCCCAGTGGGTGAGCTACGACGAGGACGAACTCTTCGTCAAGATGCAGCTAGCGGACGGGATCTTTGACGCTCTGATCAAAGACACGGCCGAGGTTTTCTCCCAGATCCAGGACAAAAGATCCAGACAGAACTGGCTCTCCTGAGGCCCAGGATAAGTCACACAAACCCAGCCTCAGAACAGTCTAACTGTCCTTTAGCCACAGTGCCAACTGTCACCCCTGACACCTTTAGCACCGCTATCCAACCTCACTCGCTAAATGCTAACGTTAGCTGCTAGCTAAACAGCTAAATAGCTTCGTACGGATAGCTAGCTACCTTACCCCGTCTCACTCCAATACTCCTCAGATCCAGCCTCTCTTCACCTGTACCTCTTGATTGGCTCCTGCTCAGTTCAGGGTGCTTCTGATTGGCTCGTGCTCAGCTCAGGGGGCGGTCCTGAGATCCCCTCTGAGCAGGGTTGGGCTGTGTGCGATCGTGCAGTGTCTCGCGTGACGTCAATCAGAGCTGCTAGTTTGACGAGTCCAGAGGGACCTCGTCTAGTCTGATGACCACAGCTCACACGGAGGAGAACTCACCACTGTGTGAGTGGAGATGTTAACCAGAAATGAAAGATACTTTAGAAGACTTAATTAACTGTATAGGTGTGTCTCTGTGGATATCAGATTCGGTTGTATAAAAGAGTAACTATATTGCCTCCTGCTGTGTAATATTTAATATTGTATGAGGAAAATGTGATTAGAACAAAATGATTAGTTCAACATAAGTAATCTTGCTGTTCATGTTTTAGAGACGAAGATTATTTTAGCGTTTTGTATCGCTAAATGGATCAAATGCTAAAGCACAAAGTTAGACGTGAATGTGGACGTGGCAGTTAATGGTAAAACAAACTCTTTTTTTTTAAGGAATATTATTTGAAACTTGTACAAGACCTCCTTTTTTTGTATTTAATATTTAAACATCGAAATATTAGTAAGTGATCTCCAGCCTTGTCTAGCTTCACTAGTTTACCAGGTAATAATGATCATAAAGCCTCTTCGATGCCAATGTGTTCTTCCACTATTTCAGAAATCTGTCCTTCTGTCCTGCTGGATTCAAGCCTTAGTGTCCCAACCTGTTCATTCAAAGTGCCTCCTCAGTTCTATTAGCATCGTCAGTCTCCTCGTTTCTATAGTAACTAGAACACCTCAACACAAGGCCTTAGTTCTTAACCACCCCCCCCCCCCCCCCCCCCCGATCTAAACCTCATATAAACAACCTTCCCAAAAACAAGTCTGACTTTTATCATTGTCCCAAAAAAATGAAGACCGCTTCTTTTCCTTACTGTGTGAATATTCAAGTTCTTCGCCTTATCTAGTTCTAACAGTCAAGGGGAACATTCATCTGTTAGGAGAACCATGTTCTAGATGCCTTCCACCTGCGTTCCACCTGCCCTTCCGCCCACGCAGAAGGAAAATCCAGCCTGGATATCGGTTACAGAAAACAGGCCTTGACGCTGACTCACATACACACACACACGATGTTGACCGGCTAAATGCTGTGAGTCACCAGCTGCCCATAAGCACGAATGCGTGATCCGGAACATCAGGTTCACTTGATTAAAAACCCCACTGTGTTCCAGCAGGCGCTGTTCACATGTCTCCTAGGCGACCGCTAGCTACACCCTGATTGGTCCGAGTGAGTCATACTGATAAGATGCTGTGAACTACTGCTGACCAAGGGCTTGTTTCATCCCACTTCCATCCCAGGAACAAACTGTGACAAGACTGTCCATCTAGCTAACATGTCTTCACGTTATGTTTGTCAGATAAAGTGACCTTAATGTTGAACATTCAACATGTTTACTTGTCTTGTTACAAACAAATTTGTTTTGGTGTTTTTTTTTTTATCTGTCTGTCTCCGCCAATGTTGTTTTATCCGGGAGCAAAGATCTAGATTCAAGTGTAAACTGTCAATCTATCACTGTAATTGTCCTGTGATATCCATCTGTTCAAACTGGTCCTGATGCGTATTACAACAAACCAATGATGTTACTATAGTAACTAAGAAATGTTCTGTCCAGAATCCAACATGATCACTGTGATGGATATTTTGAGTTTTATTGAAACCCGGTGGATTTGTGTTCTGGATCAAACCATGTTGTGTGTGTGTGTGTGAGAGAGAGACACACACATCCCAGCCTTGAACCTGCGACAACATCACACCTGTGTAGTTCAGTGTTGGGTAGTGACCTTGGACACGATGCCTCTAGTTTTTTGTACGCATTTCTCCTTCAGTGAAACTGGTCCTAATTGAGTACAGAAACACCTCATGACCTCTGCCCCTCTGGAAGGTCCAACGTAAGGATTACTCATGACCTCTGCCCCTCTGGAAGGTCCAACGTAAGGATTACCAGGGTTCTACCTACACAGATTTATTCATTTTTACCGAAAGCAGATGGCAATAGGCACAAACCGGTTCGATAATCAAATTGATAGCGTTAACATGAGATTACAGACATGTTCTGTCAGTGTATGAATATTTATAACGACTGTACTGTAACTGTAGGCTTGTATGTTGTTTTTTCTGCGTGTAAATATCTGCAAGATTTCTCATTTCTCTGTTCGGATCGCGTCGACAGGACCATGTTCCCGTCACAAATATGTACATAGTATATATTTGTTAACTAAATTGAACTTTGAGATTGTAAATAAAGCTTTCATTATTTCAGAAACACAATCCAAGGTTGTCGATGTATACATCAACTCAAAAATATCTGATCATTACACAATGTCTGAACTTGCTATTTACTCATTTTCACAGTACACACACACACACATACATACACACATCATAGGTAGTCTTATTCAGAGGGGGGGGTTAAGTTTCAAGAGTGTTAGGGGAATTTGGTATCCTCCAGAGAGGATTGTTTAGCAGCTACAGTAGAGTTGAGGTTGTCGGAACTGAATCTCCAGTCACTAAGTCAATATTGAACAAAAGGGTGATTCTTGATGGAGGAGAGAGAGGGGGAGAGGGAGAGAGAGAGAGGGGGAGAGAGGGAGGGGGAGAGAGGAGAGAGAGAGTGAGAGGGGGAGAGAGAGGGGGAGAGAGAGAGGGAGAGAGAGAGGGAGAGAGAGAGAGGGGGAGAGAGGGAGAGAGAGAGAGAGAGGAGGGAGAGAGAGAGAGAAAGAGGGAGAAGAGAGAGAGCCTTGCTGCTCTGGGACCTGAAATGTGAGATTGGAGGAAAGGTCATGGTACTGTTTGGACTAGAGGTCACACTTTAGATCAGATTAGTCTTGAGTTTTAATTGTGTTTTTTAATAGAATATTACCTATGTATTCAAATACACAAACAGTTCAAAGAATGTAGTGACTTCATGAGATATGAGCAGATTGGACCAATACAGCAGACCAACCACATAGGTCAAATACTTCAGCAAAGACGAATAAAGATTGCACGGAGGAATTAATTAATTCTTAACAAATTAATTCAAAAAGTAATCTTACTGTCAGATCATCTGAAACTGATGACTAAAGGATGAATGACGTGGTTTCAGGAATGCCTTAACCCTGCAGTTTTCCTATTCGAATAAAGAGGGTGGAACCAGCAGCAACATAAGGAAAACTTTCTATCACTTCCCTGCTCAGTCCTTAACCCAGGGGGGTGGAACCAGCATGAACAGAGGGAGAACTTTCTATACCTTCCCCGCTCCAGTCCCTTACCCCTCCTCACTGGGGACTGGCTGTCAGGGGAAAAGGTTCGAAGATGGCGCGGCGCTGCAGCCGTGGCCCGTCCTGGACTGGAACCACTCTACTAACAAACCCCAGACAGTTACTCCTTCTTTACTATATTACTTTACTCCGGGATACTTTGTGAAGCAGGACTTTACACCCCGTCTGATCAGATCCTGCTGTTAACTCCACAGAACTCAGATGTGCTTCTGTTTAACTCCTCAGCTGCTGTAGTTGTGGAGTTTTACGCCTCTTGGTGTGGACATTGCATTGCTTTTTCTCCAATATACAAAAGTCTAGCAAGAGATATCAGAGGTATGTATATTCACGTTTCATCGTCCGTATTATTCGATGTTTAAGCACAGTTGAAACTGCTGTTTACATAGTCGGGTGGATCTGTAGGGTTCAGACAGTATAGCTAGCATAAATCATGGTACAAAATGTATTTACAGACACCAATCGCCTTGCATGAACCTTTTTATTCAGTAACTTTGCATTGCAACAGTTTACCAGATAATAGATAATACCCAGCTAGAAATGTTACGTTACCAGAACATCCTGTTGGTGTAAAGGACGTTGCCTTTTAAAGTTCCTAGCATATTCCCAGAACGTCAGAACATAAGGTTCTTTAAAGGAGGACGTTATTCAGGAAAGTTCCTAGAACGTTCTTAGAACATCAAACATGTAACTAGTTTCTTCTTCTGGTGCCTCCGCAAAAAAAATAATCTCTGTTCATTTTTTATTGTTGCATTTTATTGTACACTTAGACGTATAAGATCCAACTAGGGGGAGTTTGGGGTTCGATCAGCGGTGTCAGACTCGTGCCATCGCGGGCCAAGAGGGTGCAGGTTTTCGTGTTAACCAAGCCACTAAAACCAGATGATTTCACTGACGAGTTTCTCCACCAAGTGGAATCAATAATATATGCAAATATATTAATATGCAAAGTCCCAAGAACGTCCCCTCCTACGTGAGGTGTTTCCATTCCTGGACTATCTTTTATTTACCTCCACTATCCCCCTTTGTCATTTCCCGTTCTACTTTATTAATCTTAGGAGAGGTTGTATACAAATTAATTAATAAATAGACAATGAAAATATAATAATACAACGCTGTCTACCTGTTATTTACGTGAATGTAGCAAATGTTGTCAACGTCCCCCGAATGTCATACACAGAACGTCCCCATGTGACTTTCACTGGACGTTCTTTAAAAGTCCCAAATGTAATATTTGTAATGTTTGCAGTGTGAACACAAAATAACGAACATGGAACGTCTCCATAAAGTCATACAGGAAACTTTCAAAAAAGGTATCGTCCAGAATCAAATGAGAACGTGTTAAAAACGTCCCCAATGTTCTGTTAAGGTTCGGGACGTTCGTCACATTTAGATAACTTTTAAGGAACGTTATGCAAAGTCCCAAGAACGTCCCCTTTTCTACGTGGGTAGTAACTTTCACTGTTCTAACAGTGAATACAAAAGCATACCTTGTTTTGAAGAGGCCAGTTGTGTCCCTCTGAGCATGTGCGCTAATTGAGCAGATGATCTGATTGAACCCAGGTCACATTCTGTTCCCCCCTACACTTCCACTCTTCCACACTCAATACCATCATATTCTGTCTAAACACCATCTTCTCCAGTGTTCTGGAATGTCACACAACACAGGGTTCTCTCAGTGCTCTATACTGGATTCTAGAAAACCACCTTTAACTTCTATTGATCCAAGAGATCTTCAAATACCCCAAAATGTCAACAACAACTAAAAGTCAACTAAGCTCTACCTGGTTGTGATTAGTCTGGGTTACTGGGCATCCTAGTGTGATGAGTGGATGGGAGCAGTGATGTCTGTTATGGTGACTCGTCAGAGTTGTCTTATTGAAGCTGCTGCCCTAAATACAGAGCTGTGGTCGAAGTCTCTAACCCTGTTTAAACACAGACAGCTGCTGGCTGTGTCTGCCTGTCTGAAGCCTGTCTGACCTCTGTGCTGTGTCTGCACACTCACAGACACAGCAGCCTGACAGCAGACAATCGATGACTGGATCATTCGATCCCTGCTAAGCAAATTCCTTTTAATATGAACCATAAACACTTGGAATTGCTCTGGCAGGCTTCTATACCTCAAGAGTACATGAAACACACACACACACACACAGACACACACACACACAAAATGCATAACACAACGATTGTGAACAACCTTCTGCACATCTTGAAACAGCACAGTGTCTTAACGCTGGACCAACACAGGGCTGATCAGCACAGCAGGAAGTAGATCAAGGTGCAACAGGAAGTCACGGTCCAAACTCAACTCCAGTCTTGTTTTCTCAGTACCAGACTAGCGTTCCTCCTGGGACACGCCCACAGCTGTACAGATTGGTCCATTCACTTAGTGACATCATTAACTTTTAGCCTGTGGAATCAATGGTTCAATAGATCAATGAGTAGCAATGAACCAACTCCGCCCCAGAGGAAATAGCCTCTAAACACAAACCTACACACACACACACACATTCTTATACACACACACACACACCAAATCTTTACTATTGATGTGTGAGTAATTCTGTCATTCAGAAACAGCAATCCTGTGCGTTAGTGGTGGGGGGGGGGGTTTGAAGGAGATTGAGACTCCTTCAAACCAGGGAACTTAATGTGCTGTTCTTCTATTCTGTGTGTGTGCCTGTGTGTGTGTGTGTGTGCCTGTGTGTGTGTGTCCCAGGTCCCTGATGCAGCTCTCCCTGATGGGCAGAACTGGGTGGCCTGCCAAGGCTCTCAGCCTCACTTCAGACGTTACCCCTGTGGGGTGTGGAGCCTCTTTCATGTCCTGACTGTGCAGGCCAAGAGCTCTGCTAGCGCAGGTACACACACACACTCAGACACACACACACACACACATCTAGCACATACACACAGGTACACACACACCAGCAGTTGAAGCAGTGCCTAATAGTGGATCTTTTTGTAGCTTAGTGGAATGTGAGGGGTTAGTGGAGGAGTCTCCTGTACTGGTGAGGTTAATCTGGGGTTTAGGAGGTGGGGGTGGGGGTGGGGGGGGTTACATGACCTGCAGATGGAAGAGCAGGGGTGTCCATCTGGACCCTAACAGAGACACAGACCTCTGGATTAGCCCCCATCACACACACACACACAAGTGTGTATACACACATACAATATGCTGTATACACACACACGTATACACGCACACAACACACACATACGATATACTGTATACACAGACACACACAGACACACACAGATGCACACAGACCCGTCACAAAGACACACAGATGCCCTACAGACCAACGGCCACCCGCTTGAGAGAGCAGGATTTAGGGGGAGAGGAGGGGGAGAGGAGGGGGAGAGGAGGGGGGGAGGAGGGGGAGAGGAGGGGGGGAGGAGGGGGAGAGGAGGGGGAGAGGAGGGGGGGAGGAGGGGGGGTCAGTGTTTAACCACAACAACAAGCTGGAGACCAGTTAGGATCAGACTGCTTGTCCTCATGTGCTCCCCTCCTCCCCCTTCCTCCCCCCTTCCTCCCCCATCGCTTCACACACGAGGTCAGCTAAACACCCTGACTCCTGCTCCACTTAACCGTGGGAACAGCCTCACACACACACACACACACACCTAATTACACACACAGACATGGCAGATTGCACAGATTTTGCGAGAACACACACACCTACACACATACACACACATTGATACAAAAAGAACGTAACAAACACACTTCCAGTGTGTCCAGGTGTGTGTGTGTGATCTGAGCACGGTAACACTGCAGGTGTGTGTTAGTGCCCTGATCTCACGGCATTCTCGTCACATGAAGTTTCTCCTGCTGTTGCTGTTCCCCTCCAGACCCCCAGGAGGTGCTGCAGGCCATGCGGGCTTACATCCACAGCTTCTTCGGCTGCAGGGATGTGCGCCACACACTTCGAGGCCATGGCCCGGGACAGTCTGTCTCAGGTGGACTCTCTGTCCACCGCCGTCCTCTGGCTGTGGTCACGACACAACCATGTCAACAACCGACTGGCAGGTTAGTGGAGGACTTGGGGTTCACACACACACACACACACACACACACACACACCAGTTCATTCAGATTCAGAATACTTTATTAATCCCCTAGGGGGAAACTCCTTAGCAGCAAAGGCACACAGTCTCGCAAAAGCACACAGGGGTAAGGGTGTGAGGTAAAAGATTAGAATAGTACACACAGGGATAAAGGGGTGGGGGTAAAATATAGCCTAGTTTTCCCCCCCAGAACTGTTCCTTTTCACCAGCCAAGTCAAGCCCAGAGGGAAACACTCATTAAGTTTCATTAACACTCTTCATCTTCGATGCAGATCTTACTTAACATTTACCTCAAGTTAACCCCCCCCCCCCCCCCCCCCCCTAGTCCCAGAGTTCTTGTATGTTCCTTCCTCTCCCTGCCAAACCCCCCTTCCTGCTTCTGCTAACAAGAGGTGATTAGACACACGGTCGTCTATTGACATTAACATAAACATTAACACCTCAACTCTGTTCAAGCACTTTGTGTAGTTCCCTCCCCCAAACACCCCCTCCCCTCCCCTCCCCCCCCCTCCCCTTAGTCTCAGCGACAGTCTTTCTGTCCTGTATAGAGAGGCCAGAAGGACGTGTGCCCCCCCCTTCCCACCCCCCCTGGAGACTCCCAATGGATCCCCCAAGTCCCCAGACGCCTCCCCCCTATTAGCCCCCTCCCCCCTGCCTCCCGCCCTGTCTTTAGTCCTCTCCAGACCTCCCTCTCTCTCTCTCGGTCTCCAGGGAGTCATTGCCTCGGCTTGACAAGTGATATGGCAACAATCTCCCAGGGTGGGGATCACAGAGGCACACACACACAACCCTCACACACACACACACACACACTGACACACTCTCCGACCCCTTCACCCCACTTCCCCCCAGCCGAGCTGTAATTCCCAGGATGCCCCTGTGGCAGCAGGTGGCACACGCCGCGGGGTCTCCGGCATCACGCCGCACACACTCTCCTGCCCCCCCCCCCTCCCCCTTTCTGGTGCTTGGAGGGGGTAATCCTCCCTCCTTACCAGGGGGAGGTCAAGAAGGTAGCGTGGGGTGCTGGTTTAGGGAGGCACAGAGGGGGGAGGCTGGGGTGGGCAGATCGAGGGATCAGGATGAAGGGTGGGGAGAGGGCGGGGGAGGGGAGCGGGGGGCAATGAGTAGCAAGATCTGCCCCCCCCTCACGCCTTCTCATCCGAGTCATCCCCAGGGGGAACAAGCCGCTGCCCCTGTCTCCCCCCTCCCCCTCCCCTCCCCCCCTCCCTGTCCTGCCCTAAAGTGGAGCTCTTTAGCCGTCCTCCACTCCTCCCCTGCCTCCTTTCAGAGGCAGCCATGCGTGAAACGGGACCTATTTGTAAAGCAGACGCTCAATTAATTTAGCTGGCAACAAAGATCCCCCCAGGGGCCATGCTGGGGGTCTGGAGCTAGCGTTAGCGTTAGCCTACAGTCTGAACCTATGGTGGGTTTGCATTAGCCGTTAGCGTGAGCGCTAGCAGCAGGCTAGCCCTGTTGCCACCAGTCAACAGGCAGGACTCCAGGGAGGAGATGAGGGCCTCCAGTCAGTATGAGCCTGGACACTCCTTAGATAGCAACACACTCCTCAGAACAGCAACATGCTTCCTACCACTCGGTTCTTAAAACAACCATTCAACAAGCATCACAGCGATGCTACTATTGTATTTGGTAGTTTTTTCTCCCAGAGGCTGTGTCAGGGTGGGCCTGCATTAGCAGGCTCGGTACAGCCCAGCTCGGTCCTGTAGCCTCTCATGCTGATCAGCAGCATCAGAGGCGGCTGGCTCCACATACAGAACAATACATATTTATACCTGATGAATATGTATGTGGAGCACAGAGGCCTTCTTGACAGACCATTGTAGCGATATCAGTATGGCGGCAGCTATAGCTAAAGTCACCTCTGACTGGAATGAGGTATTGACAAGCTTTGTGCGTGTGTGTGTGTGTGTGTGTGTGTGTGTGTGTGTGTGTGTGTGTGTGTGTGTGTGTGTGTGTGTGTGTGTGTGTGTGTGTGTGTGTAAGAAAGCTGTCACACGGTGCTGAAATGTATAAAGGCCCTCCAGTTTCCAGCAGCACATAGTAAAATTGATGTATCTCTTATGTAAAGTGCTGTATGCAGAGTACATGGACACATGCATATGACTGAGATTAATCTGTGAAGGGAGAGAGAGACGGGGGAGGAGAGGGGGAGGAGTGGGGAGGAGAGGGGAGGAGAGGGGAGGAGAGGGGGAGGCTGGATGAAAGGAGGAGGAGAGGAGGAGGCCGAAGGAGTGGCTAGAGAAATGGGGTAGGCTGGTGGGGGAGGACAGCAGGAGAAAGGGAGGCTGGGGGAGGACTGGAGGAGAGGGGGAGGCTGGGGGGAGGGCTGGAGGAGAGGGGGAGGCTGGGGGGAGAGCAGGAGGAGAGGCTGGGGGGAGAGCAGGAGGAGAGGAGGAGGCTGGGGGGAGAGGCTGGGGGGGAGGGCTGGAGGAGAGGCTGGAGGAGAGGCTGGGGGGAGGGCTGGAGGAGGCTGGAGGAGAGGGGGAGGCTGGGAGGAGGCTGGGAGGAGGGCTGGAGGAGAGGCTAGGGGGAGGCTGGGGGGAGGGCTGGAGGAGAGGCCAGGGGGAGGCTGGGGGGAGGGCTGGAAGAGAGGGATGTAAATTGACAGAGCTGTGAAGTGACAGAGCTGCCTTAGGTCCACCTCTCCTCCACTCCACCACAGATGCCACAAGCAATTTATTAGCAGATGCCTCCCTGTGTGTGTGTGTGTGTGTGTGTCAGGGGGGGGGGGGGCGGGGGTTACTGAGAAAAGAAAACATGTAAAGTCCTCTTTTGAGGTGTCTCTGCTTTCATATTCAATTTGGAGATTGGGTTGTCTGTTCAGGGGTGTGGAGGGCTGGGAGGTCCGGGGGTCTGCTAGAGGTGTGTGTGTGTGTGTGTGTGTGTGTGTGTGTGTGTGTGTGTGTGTGTGTAGCTGTCCATGCACATCTATTTCTTGCCCCCCCCCCACCCCCTCGGGATGTCCCGGTAGGCCATTGATCATTGTTAGATCCTGTCATGGTTACACACACACACACACACTCACTGCATAATTCACAACGCACACAACATAAACATGGGCACTCATGTATGTAAATATACACACAGGTTTATCTTGACTTAATTAAGAACATTCTATGAAAGCATAGTGAAACTATTCACTTTCTAAACGGTACTAAGAGTATCCTAACCCTGACCCACCTGTCTGTCTCACCTGTCTGTCTCACCTGTCTGTCTTACCTGTCTGTCTCACCTGTCTGACCCAGGAGCCGGCAGTGAGGACCCCCACTTCCCCAAACTCCAGTGGCCCCCCCCAGAGCTGTGTCCCCCCTTGCCACGGGGTGAAGAGAGGCGGGGAACATGCCTGGAAACCGTCTGAGGTCCTCTCCTTCCTCCTCTCCTACTTCTCCTCAGAGCACCTCCTCCCAGACCACCTGGAGGAGCAGAGCAAGCTGCTGGCCCTGCAGAAGGAGCAACGGGAGGCTCGACGGCAGGAGCAGGAGGTCCGGAGAGGGGCCGAGAGGAGAGCCAGGGAGATCTCTGTCACCCAGCCCCAGGAGGAGCAGCAGCAGGAGGAAGAGGAGGAGGAGGAGGAGGAGGAAGAGGAGGCCCCTGTTACCGGGGAGGCAGGGCAGGGGGGAGGCACCGTGGAGCCGGCTCCCTGGGTGAAGCCGGAGGAAGAGGAGGCGGTGGGGAGGGCGGGGGCGTCCCGCTTGCGTCGTGCCCGAAGCAGGCCCAGCGTCCTGGGGATGAAGATGCGAGAGCCCCTGGAGGACATCGTGGACCTGGATTCCTTCGTCAACCAGCACTACAAGGCCAAGGCTCTACGGGCCGCAGCCGCCGTCTCCGCCCACGTCAAACGCCGCAGCCTGCAGAGGAAGGAGGAGTCTATCCTGGGGGCGGGGCTAGAGGCGTTACATGATCTGCCTGGGGCGGAGTCAGTGGATTTGGGGGCGGGGCAGCACAAGAGGCTGCAGAAGCGCGGACTGACGAGCCAATACGGAGGCTCGGAGGAGGAGGGGGGCGTGATGGCGGTGCAGTTACACCCCCGGGACCCGCGGGGGCGCTGGATGTCCGTGTTGAGCGTGGGCTTCTCCCGTCTGGACATCAGTCTCTGTGTGTTGCTGTACTTCCTGTCAGCCATGTGTCTGATGGGGATGTACCTGTTCTTTAAAGTGCGCCCACGGTTCAGGCGGGTCAAGATGGCGAAGCCGTGAGTCGCCTCGGGTTCGACGGGCAGGAGAATCGACATCCCCCCCCCCCCCCCCCCACAAGGTTGGGGTTTGGGAACCAGTTACGTCTCCAAAAACTTCACAAAGTGTTGAGCATCTCCCCCCTCCCTCCCCCACTCCCCCTCCCTCCCCCGTTAGAAAACAGGTAGAGAGAAAAAAAATCCTAAAGTCGGTCTCAGATTTGAACCAACAGCCAACTGGTGAAAGAGTTTAGCTTCTGATAATCCTTCTGTCTCCAGTTAGCAGGCATGGAATGTCAAACGGTTTCTTTCGTCATGACAACAGAACTGAATCTGATCTGTCCTAACATGTTTCCCCTCTGCTCAGTCTTGCTCACTAAGAATCACTTTGTCAGGGACAAGTTAAGGGACAAGCTAACAGTTAGCCACCTGACCCAGCTAGCCTCTGGACCCCCCCCCCCCATTAGATCCAGTGAAATTAACGATCATTGTTACGCTTCTTATGCTTATTTTGACCACTTATGAAGGATGAATGATTGGACTGGAGCTAGAATCTCCAGATTTGGAGCCGACCTGGGTCAATTACTTTATTGTTTTTAATTGTTTCATTGTTCTCTCGATCTTAAACAAAAGGACACGTCCCATAACTGCCAACTGTGTGGGAAAGCTCATCCTAAGAGGTTTTAAACGCTGAAAGAGCTTTTAAATGCTTTTAGGACATCGATGGATGTTATTGACCTGGGTCTTCTGTAGTATGATAAGAAAATAAAAGTGCGTCTTATATTTATTTTGATTCTTTAGCTGATGTAATGCTACGCAATGTTTTTTGTTTTGTTTTTTGTTTTTTTATGAAATCACTAACATTTGTGAATGAACAGTTCTCATAGACAATTTTCTATGTAAAAAGTTTGAATTCGATGGAGATAAATCCAACATTATCGAACCTTAAGCCAACCACTGGCTTTGTCCCAGCAAGAACTGACTCCTGCATCTGACAAAGCTTCTTCCTTTTGAATTACTTTCTGGATCAACTGGAAATATGAATTGATTGGTTATAGATTGTTACCAGATATGAGCTCTGTGATTTTGGACAGCTGGATAATCGAGCTCTTGTCTGGACATGTGTGGTTTTTTGGTGGTGAAAACTTTTCTCTTAAGATCTCTTTGAATGGCCAAACCTTGGCAATGTAAGACCCAGAATTTCAAGTTGATTTTTAAATGAAGCTAACACCACTCACTAACTTAAACACTCATTCTTATCTCAATCAATAAAATTATTTTTGCTAAGACTTCCTCCTTCTTTAATACTTCCTCTTCCTGTGTTCGGTGGGGGGGGGGGGGGGGGGGGATCAACAGCACTGGTTTGTTTTGGACTTCTGGAAGGAAGTTGTTAGAATTGTCTCTCTTTTTGAAAGATGTTCACACGCAGGCTTTAACTAAGCTGATCTCTTGATCAACACGACGCTCCGTGTCAAGCTGTGGTGTTAGAGCTCCACAAGGTTTAATATTCATGACTTTTCATTGAGAACTGATGTCTTTGTTGTTATTGTTTGCGATCAAGGTGGTGGTGGTGGTGGTGGAGGGGGGGGGGGAGGGTGTAAGGAGCTGTGTTGATGATGGGGGTGTACGTGGGGTTGGGGGGGGGCGTCCATGAGGCTAAAGGAAAAAGCCTGTTGCCATCTGCTGTGTAGCACTGGCTAAATCCTAACAATTTCATTGGGATTATAGCAAGTGAGTAATCCTGCTTTCCTTTGGGTTGGCAGAGATTACACCCAGAGGATTAGCTGCCTGCAGATAATAAACTTTATTAAAACGCAATCGGCTTCCAGAGCCTGTTCTCTCCTCACACACTTTGCAGGTGGGAGAGAAGAGGGGGAGAGGGTGAGGGAGAGAGGGGGAGAGAGGGTGAGGGAGGGTGAGGGAGGGGGAGAGGGTGAGGGAGAGGGTGAGAGGCTGTCTGAGGGTAGATGAAGGGTTTTTTAGATGTTCCGGATTACTTGACCATCTGAAGGACTAAACGCTTGATCTTGAGCTTTGTGTTTCCTGGAACGTCAGTGCATCACCTCCACACACACACACACACACACACACACACACACATATCCACACACACCAAATGCCCCTCCCCGTTGTCACATTGGTTGATAAGTGGAGAGCACAGAGGCAGTAGCTGTGTGTGTGTGTGGATGTGTGTCTGTGTGTGTGGATGTGTGTGTGTGTGGGTGTGTGTGTGGATGTGTGTGTGTGTGCTGCCAATGATGGTTTCCTGACACAAACACAGGGAGTGATTAATGACAGTTCCATCAGAGGAGAGACACAGGAGATGCAGAGTCGACTGGTTTCTCTGAATCTAAAGCTCTCAGCTCTAGCTGGGCCCCTGTAACACCAGGGTGGACTAACACAGGGGCCCCTGTAACACCAGGGTGGACTAACACAGGGGCCCCTGTAACACCAGGGTGGACTAACACAGGGGCCCCTGTAACACCAGGGTGGACTAACACAGGGGCCCCTGTAACACCAGGGTGGACTAACACAGGGGCCCCTGTAACACCAGGGTGGACTGTGACGGCTGTCTCTCCTCCTGGATATTCACTTTTGTCTTGTCTAGGTAACTGTGAGAAGCTGATCAGAGAAGTGGCTGCACCTGAGAGGGGAGTGGCCATGTTGTTATCAGGGCTGCTGGTCTGGCAGTCTCTCTCTCTCTCTGCTGAGCAGCCAGGAGGCATGCCACATGGCTTCATTGGGGATTTGTTGGTTTGATTGTGTTTTCTGTTACTTATATTCCACACAACACCATTCACACATCCATACACTCACTACACCACCGATGCCTCATACTTACATACTTTGTTATTATTTGGTAGGTTTAGGTTAAATAAATAATTTCTTTAATTTTGAGTAGGTGTGTGAACTCTTTAGTTACAAACAGAGAGCCAGGTTTGTAACAGGACTGACATGGGGGGCCCCTGGCCCCTGTAACACCGCCTGCAGGGGCCCGCATGCTCCAATGTAGCTGTTTCAGTCATTATGTGAAGGGGTGGAATTCTACTTACTTCTTTCCAGGTGCTATCAGATGTGATTAAATACCAGATAGATTTATCTTCGATTAAATACTTGATCTTGTCAGTGTGATCGTGGACTTAGGCGCACAAATACACACACAAACACACAAACACACACACGTTAACTTCAAACCCTTGTCTCATCACTTGGTCTTTTTCGTCTAAAACCTTTAATCTCCCTGATCTGTTTAATTCACTTTACAGGTAAGTCACTTGTTTACATGTGTTGCTGCTCTGTAATTGGACATGGAGAGAGATGGAGCGTCGAGCCGTGACCTGGTGACCTTGAGGTGTCCGGACCCCGGCCCAGGCCAGCGTATTACACAGCTGGAGATGAAGAGGGCTAATGGGTGAGTTGGCTGTGGGAGGGCATCTGTCTGAGGTGATGCCACGCTTGTGGGTAATCCCAGACTCCTATAGCCTGCAAGACATCAGCCATCCATCTGGGCTGGAGGGCTGGGGGGCTGGGGGGGCTGGGGAGGCTGGGGGGGGGGGCTGGGGGAGGCTGGGGGACATACATATCCTTCACAAGGAGAGGAACTAAATGATGACGTATCTTTCGAAATCTGGCAAACATTCTGTCGATTTGTGAATATCTTATTTTTATTTTTTATTATTGGACCAAACATACTTAAGCGCCATGTCACAAGCAAGTGGTTTGAATTACTGCGTGACTTCTGCTACGCTGAACCAGACAGTAATATCCAGGAAGCACAACATTCAAGGGTGGCCACCTCTCCTTTGCCCCTCTGCTGTGGTCCATCATAAATTAGACAATACACAGTTTTACAGCTCCTTCCCTCACTTGTTCTCTGCTCGCTCTGTTTATAACCCTGTCCTCTAGGCCTGAGATTAAAATGCAGGAAAGGTTGGATGTATTTCTCTGTCATCTGTGTGTGTGTGTGTGTGTGTCTCACTTTAACAATACTATAAAGCTCTCTCACTGAGGAAGACTGGAGGAGAGGAATAACGAGGGAATGAATGCATAAAAAAAGGGAGAGAGAGAAAAAGTTAATGTATGATATTTCTATCACATCTGTCTCCTTCCCTCTCGGTTTTTACATGGAGCCCCCCCCCCTCCTCCTCCCTCCCCCGTTGACACACTCACACACTCTCACACACACCCCCTTCCACACCCACACACACCCCCTTCTATAGAAGTCAAGCAGGGTCACATTCATCTGATTTTACTGCGTGGCTGCAGATCCGCCCACCTCTCCCAGCACATCGGCATCTGTCCCAGGAAACATCTCATCTCCCTCATGCTTCCCTCACCCTCCTCTCCCTCTCCTCCTCCCCCTCATCATATCTCCCCCCTCCCTTCCCACACATCTCTCCCTCCTCCCTCCTCCTGTTCCTCCTCCACTCTTTTCCACCCCCTCAAGCTATTCTCCCCCACCCTCAGTCAGGTCCCTCTCCCTCCCCCCCCTCCCTCACATCCCTCTCCTCCACAAGTCATCTTCACCCTCCCTTCCCTCCTCTCCCTCACCCTGCCTCACCCTCACATCTCCTCAGATCCTGGTGGAAACAGAAAGTTTGATGGAGGGAGGAGAAGGTGGGATAGAAAGAAGCTTGGACTGTCATTAGCAGCCTCTCCAATGTCACACTAACAGACACTCTGGCTGGTTTTCAGTCCCTGGCTGCCAAGCCTGGGTACAATGACGATGCTGTACATTTACCTCAATCAGTAGAAAGGTCGGAAATTGCCACAGAGTCAGCTGACACGGAGTGGAGGGATGGACCGAGCAATGAGTCTATACGCACTCCCAAATGTATTAAGGGCTCGATAATGCGCGCGCCTATTTAGTGTTTCAGCCCGGGTCTCGTGATAACTTGGTCAGAAAGCACGACCTTTACGACAGTTGATTCTACAATAAACCCACGTGGCTTTACTGGAAACGCTTGGATGACGAACTTGGAGAGTTTCCAGGGTCTGTCAGTCACCCTGCTTTAATGCACTCAAGTGGGCCAGAGTCTTAATGTCACTAAAGCAGCTGCTTCCTGGTGAATTCCTGACTTTATAAAAGCATCTAAATCTGTGTTAATTGAATATCGCGTCACCAGTGTCAAGTATGGGAATGAATTTCAATTTAATTTTGTTTTTTTTGTTTTTTTTTTCCTTGTTTTTTTTACTATCCACATATGAATAAAGTAAATATATATATATATATATTAAACAAATCCATTTTAAATTCCAAATTAGAGATTAAATCATGGAAGTGTGTATTTTCCTATGTCTTATGCGTTCATGGTTGCCACGTAGCCAGCTTATATAGGCCTATATATACTTCATTAATTTTTTACTTGGACATAGAATTACATAAACTCACAATAATAACCTGCATATTAAAACATTGTCCGTGTAACGACTTTATGTGTAGCCTGACGTGGTGAGAAATTACAGCAAAATGTTATTCAAATCAAACCTAGGCTACTAATATCTAGACTATTGCAATTCTTTAGAATCGAACCTGTAACCTTGAACATAAAATAGGCCTTTTTAGATATTATTTATTTTATTTACTTTTTATTTGTTATGAGGGACAGTATACATCAATTGACATTTTACAGATAAAATGTAAATGCATATTGTAATGTAGCTTTATGATAGGATTATGTTTGACTAGAATATATTTGGTTTGTTTAAACCATCTCTACTAATTACCTAAATGGGGGGACCTGTCCAGAGACAATAACTATTCCCTAATAGAATTTGCTCCCAAGTGCAATTTAATTTCCTCCTCTTCCTCTTCCATAGTCTTCCTCTCCTTCCTGAGCGCTCAGAGACAACAAGCTGTCTGTATATGAAGAAAACGGCTGAAACACACAGATTACACCGTGCTTTGCTGCCTTCTCCGCGAGCTTGTAGAACCCACGTTGGAATAAGAGAACAGAGAATGAGCCAGCCGGGGTTCTACTGGATGCGCGAGCGCTGTCTCGAGGCAGCGGTGCTGAATTGGACATGCTCTCCAGCACAGCTTACACACTGGGTAGGTTTGCATGCTCTCCAGAACACCTTACACACACCTTACACACACCTTACACACACCTTACACGCACCTTACACACACCTTACACACTGGGTAGGTTTGCATGA
Source organism: Neosalanx taihuensis (assembly GCA_030340665.1). NCBI lineage: Eukaryota > Metazoa > Chordata > Actinopteri > Osmeriformes > Salangidae > Neosalanx > Neosalanx taihuensis. The sequence continues at coordinate 7,537,573 of CM059312.1, read as the reverse complement.
AGTAAAAACGTTAGGGTTTTTTTCTTAGTCAAACCAGCAGGATATGAAATATATCCCAGTTTGTTAATGTCTCAAAATTGTATTTGTCAAATTGTTCACTCTTGAACATTGTTGTGAAAAGTGTGATGTTATTAGGCAAGATTGTGTCGTTATGGAAACGGAGTTTTGGTTCCTCCCGGTCTAACATGAGATGCGTCACTTGAGTCACTTTTCAAACGTTAATGTTTTTTTTCAGTTACCTCATCCTAATAAGATAAATAAAAATGGAAGTGAATTATTTTATTTGATTGCTGTACAGTGTATTTAAATGACCATTTAAATGCCATTGGGCATGAGTTCATTTGCAGCCATTAACAGCTGGGTGAATATTAATAATTGTGGATCAGTTCAAATGTAGATCTATTCGAAACAAATACGGAATTGTACGGCTTTTATATTAGGCTTATCTTAAACCTTATCTTAACGTTTCCTAGTTTCTCAGTGCAAAAAAAACAAAACAACAAGTCATTAATATTATATTAGTTTACCAATTAAAATAAGTCTGTTTCAATTCAAACCCATTTCCCCCCACCGGCCTATTACTGCAAAGTGAGATGCTGAACTTGCATCAAATCATCATCATCATCTCATCTACAGCTAAATGAGCAGGTGACCTGCAGCCTACAGGCCCTATAAGAACAGCTGCATTAGACTATATCTGCAGGTCAGAATAAAGGTGTGTATTTTCTAGATCTTTCTAGGTCCTTCATAGCCTATAAGAGACAAGACGGATTTGTGAATCTCTGATGTCAATGAACTCTTAGGCTGAAATATTATCAGTAATTAAAGGTGTCTGGGTCACAGTAGATGGCAGAAGAGTCGCTCCCTTGTTGAGTTATAGCTCGCGTCTTACTCATGGTCCAACCAGGGCCTCTCATCTGGTTTAACAGACGGGCCTCACCTGTGGTGGACCTCATTATGTTGCCATAGTGACCTTTAGGCCCTTGCACCTATAGCCTACAGCCTACATTTAGCAAGATTGGCCTTTAAAATAGGATACATTCATAAATGTATAAATTGTATATGATATTTGCTAGTTTTCTAATCCAGTGTGTTGGTGCATTGAAATAGCTCTTTGTTCTTTTGTTCTGTGACTATGTTGAGGCTATATAGTTTGTATCAAACCTAAATTGAGATCATCTATTGTCACATTATTTCACAATGGCTCTCTTTATCCACTCACACCCATCCATCAATTATCCTAATTGTTGGATCCAAGGCTAAGAGTTTAAGAGAATTTGATCCACACTGTATTTAAAAACCTGAATGCGTGCTTTTCACTACTCGACAATCAGAGTAATTGAATAATCTCGTGTGTGTGTGTGTGTGTGTGTGTGTGTGTGTGTGTGTGTGTGTGTGTGTGTGTGTGTGTGTGTGTGTGTGTGTGGGTGTGGGAAGGGGGGGAGCGTATAATGGAAATGAAAAATGAAAGTGTGTAAAGACGATACAATTCCCTCGTCAAGTCGACCCGGATGGAAGGATGGTGGGAGAGATGGAGGGATGAATGGAGAGATAGATGGAGAGATGGATGAATGGATGGATGGATGTAGAACTGGGACACCTGGCACAAAGGGGGGGGTTATCGCGCGTGCATGAGCATTCCGGGAATATCCACGTGCAACAATATATTTCATCAGCCAGATGCATGTTAAGTTTTTTTTATTTTTTTTTACCAAATTACATTTGAAACATTAACTACACCCAGACTGGCTTATATCGGATCTATATTGCAGATATGTGAAACAATATAAGCAAAAGGATAAGTCGCCTGAGTTTTAAATATTTTACAGGATTTTGCAGGATTTATCAACATAATGAAAAATGTCATATCTTTTAGCTGTTTCACCCATATTCAGTGAACGAGGTATTTATCTCTTAACAACAATGTTGCATTCATGCCATGCTTGATAAAAAACACACATCTTTTCAAACTGAAGTCATATTTGTCTCCACAAACATGATTTTGTGTCTGTTTGGTAAAATGTACAAAGTGGAATACATTAAGCCTTATTGAAATATTGCTTCACAACCGAGTGGCAATATTGCCAACAAAACAGCAATAGTCAAATAGTTAGCCTAATAGTCTACAATATCTCAAATAATTTGTGGAATTCTGAACCTTAGACTATTGTGATTGTTGATATTTATGCAAAAAAAAATAAAAAAAAATTACAGCACGCAGCATTAAAACTTGTACTTATCAACTTAGCCTATTACACATTTTAAACTGTTGGTTCATAGGTTGCTGTTTTAGGCATGTATTTTTTTCAAAGTTTTATTGCCAGGAAATTCAACATGGTAGCCTTTATAGAAAAAATTGCACATTTATTTTGATTTTTTTTCTTAAGTAATTAAGGTGTTCTTGTAATTGTCAATAGCACAACCTATTATAATACATATATATTATTTATTTTTCTGATTAAATGACGTTTTTCCCACACACATCTTCGACTTTATCCAGGTGTGCTGGTCCAAATGTCGTTTTTTTATTTATTTTTATAAATATTCATCCGTCTCGAGCCTTTACAATCTGCAGTGTATAGATTCAAAAACCTGCGCGAGACACAAACTCAACAAGGTAACCACGCACATGCACTCGCGCGCTTGAAGAAAATTGGAAGCGAGAATTGAGTTCATCTAGTTTGAACTCCGAACCCTCCGGAGGGAATATCTGATCTAGGAACAGTCTCTCAAACGGGGAATTGAAATGAACAGTGTCAGCCCAGCTGTGCACGGGCTTCTAATGTCCGCGTGCCACCTGCGTGGCGCTCGTGACGGTGGCTCGAGCTGCTGTTAGGTTAGGCTACCGAGGCTCGTGCAGAACAAGGGCCAATAATTATCCCTCTGATCTGACTGATGTTTTTATATGAAAACAGATGAGGATGTGATGTGACATGCTTATCGATTATTCTGGTTCAGGGTTCTTGGTGCGTTTTTAGACCGTCTTCCTTATGACTGACTGCGCGTGACATCAGATCCAAGTCTGCACGAGGAGAGACGCGTCACTGTGATAGTATGATGTTAAAAATGCTTATTCTACCTCTATCTCAAGAAAATCTCTCTCTATCTCTGTCTCTCTCTGTGTGCTTCTTCCTTCTTCCTGTTTGGCACACCTGCGCTCGAGGAGGAACATTCTTCCGCCCCTCTCTGTCTCATCTCAGCCTCCCATTGGCTCCGGGCGGGGCCTCTGACGTCACGGCCTCCGCTGCAGTGTGAATGAATCAAGCGGCTCGTGAGACCCAGAGCACAGCGGAATCCAGCACGCGCGGACAATATCCCGGGAAAGAAATAACGCGACGGACTTTAACGGGACAGCGCGTGATACCGAGGGGCCATACCAGGCATATAGAGGCTGCCCCCCCCCCCACCCCGCCTCAAGCTCCAGTTTGGTGTCACCGAATCATCTTTTCTCCAGAGAGAGCAGGGAGCACGAGCCCACCGTGCTGAGGGTGTGTATGTGTGTGTGTCTGAACCTGGGTCTGGATCAAGATGATGCAGAGTGCAGCCGTTCTACCAGCAGAGAACCCAGTCAAGGCTTTACCAGAGATACTCGGAGTGCCAATGCAACGTAAGGCTTCTTATTTTATTTTGTCTTTATCCTTAAACTATTGATGATGTTGAGTCAGGACAGACAGACTGATGCTGCAGGTGATCCAGTCCTTCTGGAAATATGTCATGAAACTCGAAGCAGAAGATGGGAAAGATGGCTTTGCAGATCATGACAAATATGGAAATGCAAAATAAGTCCATGTGTAGAGTGTCCTGTACGTTTTTATTGCAAAAATTCATTGAAAACATTTGGACAGGATACGCATTCTTCCACAGGCAGCTTTGTGTGTGTGTGTGTGTGTGTGTGTTAGGCTGCAGTGATCTGAAGCTTTCTCTGCTTCTGGAATAATAAAATAAGGTTTAGCACAGTTAAAGGTTTTAATCACAGGCCTGCATGTATCGATACCATACAGGCCTTTTAAATTATCAAACAAAATAGAGGAAGATCATCTGAAAATGGAACACGTACAGATAATTGGTAATTTCCTAAAATAATCAATAGTCTCTGCCTATGGGCCTATACACATCATAGACTATTTAATAACTTGTTTATGTGTCTTTCGTCTCTTAGAGATCTTCTCCTTCTCAGCTTGTGTGTGTGTGTGTGTGTACAGACAGACTGTGCACAGACAGCTGTTTATTTGTCTGTGTTGTCTGGCAATGATCAGAGCCCCTGTCATCACCCCTATACTCGGACCCTCTTTAGCTGATTGACTCTTATTACTCCACCATGCAGCCTAATTATTTTATAGAGATGTCTTTATTTCAACGATAGGTTGAAGGTAAGGTACCAAACATCTTTTGTGAATAATATACAGTTAGGCTTGTATACGTTCATACGCGATCTTAACATCAACACACTTGTGACTTCTTGTAATAAATATAATTGTTTTTATTTCAATTTTAAAAACTAAACAACCGGACGCTTAAATTTAAGAAGTATTTTCTCTATCTAAAAAAAAATGCACTTCTCAGCTTCAAAGAAGAGAATTAACTATTATCTCTTTGGCATCTGTTCTTCACTGATAATCTGACTCTTTCAATCTAACTGTGCAATCAAGATGGAGCTACAATTGGATGAATTCCTGACCCAATTATTCATAAAATGAGCCTGTAAAACACAGGGTGCAGATGGCTGTAGTTTGTCTATTCTCTTCAAATATAGGTTTTAATCCAGTTGAAATAGGTTAATGCTGAGTGATACAGCCTTTTGCTCACGTGAATAAAAGAGACCTATTTTCTACAAACATTTCAAAACATTTAGTCTCATGCATAAAACGTTTAAATATTGTAAACGATGTACATTTATATTTATATATATCAAAATGTACATACATATATACTGTATATTATATAGACTCGAGATGGCAATTATAACCTCAAATAATTTTAGCATAATGTGAGTTATCAATTTTTTAAAATGGTTTAAATTCAGTTATAACATTGGCTATTGTACTTGATATTGTCATTAAATTATATATATTGTTTTGTGTGACTTGGAAAGGTTATAATGCAGAATGTATTTAGCCAATACAGGCCTTCAGTGTAAATAGGCGTGTATATAATCGTCATATGCTCTTTAATTTTGTAAATCGAGGGAGATTAAAAGATTGAGTAAAGATCTTGCCACTCAGCCCCCTGCGGTGCATATACAGAAGTCTCAGTGGTGGATTTATTTAATACCAGATTACTTTAGAATAAAAGCAATTCAGTATTATCTAAACATCAAGGCCGATGTGGTATTACCCTGCTTTTGAGAAATAAGGGCAATTATTATACAACTTCTCTAACAGACTAGAATCTGTCTTAACTGGGTTATATTTTTTATGAAGAAAAAAAGAAAGAAAGTGATAGGCCTATCTAATATCTTAACTGATCCGATAACAAATACGTCTTGCAACTGTGTGTAGAATTATTTATTATTTATTTATTTGATCTGATTGTGTTTTTATAACAACGATCAAATCACAGGAGCGCTGATTGTCTATCGGTATGAGGAGCAATAACAGCATGTCAGAAGCCGAGAAGCAGGATGGATGGATGGATGGATGGATGCATGGATGGATGGATGGATGGAGCCTGAACGGTCATATTCACCAAGACATTAAGACCTCTTTTAAGCTCTACAAGAGATCCTAGATGAGAAATGGTTAGATTTACAAGCGTTAAGAAAACGAGAGAGAGAGAGAGAGAAAGATAGTATTGGGAGAGCGGAGAGGGGGAGAGAGGGGAAAGAGGGGGAGAGAGGGGGAGGGGGGCAGTGCAGGGCGCAATTAGACATTGAGTCAGACTGATGCCAAGAAACTAAAACGTGCTAAAAGTTGGGCTAGTTTCCCTTCAGCAATATAACTTTATAATTGTGCTCCTAAATAACGGTTGTAAAATGAATTGGGGAAAAGGCTGAATAGTAGATCTATACTGTATCATGTACTAATGTTGGTTCTACACATGGTAACATTTTAACAAGCCTTTCTAAACACATAAACCACATGCCAATTTGTTTTGAAAATATAGTAGGCCTATATGGTTGGTTGGCTATAGTGGCTATAATATCACTTTTCCCAGTTTATTTCCTCTTCCAAATATCCAATTAATTAGCTTTCTTTTTTTTTCTTCTCCAAGATTTTAGTTGAGCTATTTTTTAGGAGTGACATCAAATTGAGTCGCTGAAGAGATGTTTTATTTGACATTCTGCATTCTTCAAAATGTGGTTGGGGTTTATTGGTGTAACGTATTTCTGTGTGAGGCGAATGTGTGTGTGTGTGTTTCCGTTCACCTGTCCAGGTAGAGAGTTTGGTGTAGGGTCACATATGATTGGATTACTGACCAGATCACTGCAAGTTCAGTCAAAAAAAATACAATAAAAAATTAAACCTCTAAATCACGTTTTCCGTTGAATCGTCTTATCCAGTTTTACCTGAGACGGTAGACGTATTTAGGTAGAACAGATCTGGACTGTGGGTTCTGGTCTAAAAGGTAAAGGTGTTCTGGTAACCCTCGGATAAAGAGCATTTAAGAAACACTATTTAAAATCTATTTAAGAAACACTTTTCCTACAATGCAAACGGTTCAATTGGTGAACATGCGTAAAAAAATAATTTTACAAAAAAACAATGCAATGAATGATTTTAGATTTGATCGAAGCTTTGATATTAGGTTATATATTTGACCAGCAGTAGTAGGGTTGGATACATATTGTGCAGTGATTGTTTCATATCTCGTTTTCAACAAGTGAAGCTGTCGAATAGAATAAGTGGAATATACTTTATAATACCTACAGCAATGGAAGATGACCAAAAATGTAAAATTTAGGGTCAGTAGCCTATAGAGTTAAGATATAACAAATATCTGACTGCTATTTAAAAGAGGAAGATGATAATTTCTGTACCATAATAAATGGAATAATAAAATAGACAGCATATTTATTATTAAATAATAGACACAGGGACACACATCCCTATTTTACATGAGACTGTTACCACGTCTTTATTTAATCACAACATCTGACGGGTTATTTTTGTGTTCGATTCCTGGCCGTGCCAACATGAAGGTCTTGTCGTCTCTGTCTCCCCTGCAGAGATCCCTCAGTGTGCGGGCTGCAGCCAACACATCCTGGACAAGTTCATCCTCAAGGTGCTGGACAGACACTGGCACTCCAAGTGTTTGAAGTGTGCAGACTGTCAGACCCCCCTGGCAGACCGCTGCTTCTCCAGGGGGGGGACAGTCTACTGCAAAGAAGACTTCTTCAAGTGAGTCTGACTGGATTTATCTGTTCTGATGAGCTTTTAGGAATATGTCAAATTAAATGTTTGTGTGGTGTTATTATTTGTCATAGAAAAAAACGAGGTTATTATAGTAAAAATAACATAAACTATTAGGCTATGATTATTATCAACCGATTATTCCATATAAACGATTACATATTAATAAAAAGCAAACGCACCGAATGCAAACGCAAACGCACCAAATTCATTTGTTAGGGAGT